>CM060325.1:5333853-5336353 GCA_030674155.1 Stramonita haemastoma | reverse complement strand
GCGCTGCACATGTGGCGACGCGCTCTCCCCGAGGAGAGCTTCCCGAATTTCACGTAGAGAAATCTGCTGTGACATATAGACCTAGTGGTGTAAAATAAACATCTTACTTTACTTTTACTTTTACTTTTACTTTATCAGTCCTCTTGTACCATCTAGGGCGTCGAGGGGAGAAATAGCTTTCTGTCTGCGGCAAGTTTGAAGGCCTGGGTGGGTGGAATGGTGTGGGGTCTTGGGTGTTTCTTTTACACCCTCGATCCAGGTCTTCCTCGGTCCTCCCCTTGCCTGGTGCCATACCCGGTAAAATAAATATAAAAAATAGATATAAAAAATAAAATAATGAGAGCTGTCTGTGGCGTGCAGCCGCCGCGGTAGTCTAGTGGTTAGGGCGTTGGACTCGTAATCTAAAGGTTGCGGGTTCGATCCCAGCTTTCGGCTATGGCGTTGTGCCCTTGAAAAAGGCACTTTACGGCTGTTTTCTCACCCCACCCAGGTGCAAAAGGGGTACCAACCTTGTGTTGGGGGTTAACCCTGCGATAGACTGGCGTCCTATGAGAGTCTATGACTCTCAGTCGCTTAACGCCACAGAAACCGGGATAAGCACCGGCCTGATGAGCCTTAGGCTCGGGACAGACTTTAACTTTAACTGTCTGTGGCGTGGTTTCAGAGATCCGCCATGGAGCATGAGCTGGGTCACACCCTGGGACTGATTCACGAGCACCAGCGACCCAACAGGGACGATCACCTCATCCTGGATTACAACGCCATCACGGAAAAGGGAGTGGCCAAATTGAAGATGTATGAGCATGGTTCCGACGATAAATATGGACTACCCTACGATTACCATTCCGTTATGCACTATGTCAAAACTGTGAGTAGCTGAGGATACGATAGTGTTCTTGTATTGAACAGGTGATGTGTTTTTTGCGCCATAGATATAATTCTCACAGCATACCAACTTTTTATCTGGTCTTGAGTGAGACTAGTGTTGTCTAACATCTTTTTTTTTTTCTTAAGCAGGTCTATTTGCTGCAACCTGTGGAAAAGATAATGCATTGTCAACATACGCAGATGCACAGATGTACACGCATGGTAATGCACAAAAGCGCAGATGTACACACATGATCATGCACAAACGGACAGATGTACACACATGGTAATGCACAAACGCACACATGAAAGGAATACAGTTTTCCTCTCAATGAAGTCTTGGATGACAATAATGAGAGTGATTTCCAAACTTTTGGAGAAGTAAACTAATAGCAAAACCAAATGTTCACCACAATACGAATATGGATACTCTATCATATCAAATTCATAATTATAAAAGTTATTCTACACCAGAACTCATTCTCTACTAGAATTGAATTTATTCTACACCAGAAATCACTATCTACTAGAAGTGGTTGAAGAATCTCAGGGCCTGCAAGGAAGTCAGTGGTCAACAGGCTGTGGGGACCAACTCTTACACAGGGACTGACCTACAGTGCTCTCTGTCCTCTGTCCACCTGCTTTCTGAGTGTTCCCATCACAGGGTAATGGGAGAAAGTGCCCACTGGTATCAGTCAGGAATTTAATGATGCCTAATGCATACTGGATAGCTCAGTGGTCAGAGCGCTCGCTTTCCCCAAGTCACGTTAAGTAGCGTCGAGCGTGGTTACCAGTTGGATGGGTGACCGTTTGCGCGTCTTGGCTTCAGCACAGTCCCCCCAGTCCCCCCGCTGCAAATGGGTACCTGCCCTCCTTATGGTCAGGGAAGGTAAAGCAGCGAGGGAGAGGAGATGGGCGCCGCTCTCAATATGCTGGTCCCCTAGAGAAGCTGAGGTCTCTGATGCCTCGCTCCCCGACAACCACATAGGTTATGAGACACCTTCACCTTGACCTTCACCTTGACCTGTGTTGTTTGGGTGTGGTGAAATGACAGGCGTACCCTAACGAGTGGGGCAGGCAGACCATGTTCCCCAAAGTGGTCAACAAAACGGACGTCCTGGGCATGGGCATGAAGCTGTCCTTCCTCGATATCAAGCTGGTCAACTTGATGTACAGCTGTAAAGGTCAGATTCTCTGTCTCTCTGTCTCTGTCTCTGTCTGTCTGTCTCTCTCTCTCTGTGCATACACGCGGGGACTGGATGTAAAAAGCACAAGAGTGCTTATTCCATTATCCTTGATATAAAAGAATAAATCAAATAAATAAACCAAATCCAATCTCTCTCTCTCTCTCTCTCCTCTCTCTCTCTCCTCTCTCTCTCTCTCTCTCTCTCTCTCTCTCTCTCTCTCTCTCTCTCTCTCTCTCTCTCTCTCTCTCTCTCCTCCCTCTCTCTCTCTCTCCCTCCCTCCCTATAAAAGAATAAATCAAATAAATAAACCAAATCCAATCTCTCTCTCTCTCTCTCTCTCTCTCTCTCTCTCTCTCTCTCTCTCTCTCTCTCTCCTCTCTCTCTCTCTCTCTCTCTCCTCTCTCTCTCTCTCTCTCTCCTCTCTCTCTCTCCTCTCTCTCTCCTCC
>CM060325.1:5323853-5328853 GCA_030674155.1 Stramonita haemastoma | reverse complement strand
ACATTTTATGAACCTTATGCAGACAAATGACATAAGCCTACATTTAAACAAAATCGATTTCCATATATATACAATAACCATTAGACTACAGAAGTAATAAAAAAAATGTTACATGAAAAAATACGCGAACGCACAAGGAAGCAATGAGATCAAGGGAAGAAACTTTGCACGTTACAACAGCCTTATGGCAATTGTCTACCTTCCCATTTCAAATGACTAGGAAGGGATTTATCATTGAATCCATGCACTAATCATGCAACGTGTTCTTTTCTTTCTCTTATTTTTTCCCTTAATAAGTGTATGGGATTCATTCGTGGTGTTGCTGTTTTTGTTACTTTAAGATAAGATGTGAAATGATACAATAGTGGTACAGAGCTAGTCTCCCTTTTTGCCCAAACCTTATGATTATAGGTGTTCTATGTTGTGTTTTGCATTGGGTGTGTGTGTGTACGTATGTATGTAGTCACTCGGATCAGACTATAAACCGATGCCCCGTGTGCAAACGCACGCAGAACATCTTGCGCATACGTTAAAACTCCGTTCCGCCTTTCGGAGAGCAGGCCATCGTGTGCCGGTAGGAGCGGATGACAATTTTTTTAAATTTTTTTAAACCCAGCATGCACACAGGTGTCGTGTTTAGACACCATCACTGAGGGGAAAAAAATAATGGGTAGGTGCTGCACTTGTGGCGACGCGCTCTCTCCGGGGAGAGCAGCCCGAATTTCATGCAGAGAAATCTGCTGTGACATAAACTGGTATAAAATAAGATACAATAAAATAAAATAAAATGTAATCCCACAAAGCACAGTAGTGCTTATGCATTATCGTTGAAATAAAACAATTTACTTTGCTTTGATTTCATTTCTCTTCTCCCCAACAGGTTAATGATTTGTCTTATGTTGGGGGTGTGTGTGTGTGTGTGTGTGTGTGTGTGTGTGTGTGTGTGTGTGTGTGTGTGTGTGTGTGTGTGTGTGTGTGCAGACAAGCTGTGTCTGGACAATAGTACCATCTGTGAGTACTACAAAGCCAATAACGGCTGTACAACGTTTCGTGCCAAAATGAGCCAGTACTGCCCCCGATCCTGCGGCAACTGTGACAACCATTATGCTCTTGACGGTATTGTTCTGCCTGTTGCTTTGTAAACAGAAAGTGTGTTTTTAGTTATTTTGATATTCGTTTTTTCTCTCATCCTTTTATTAGAGGGTTTTTTTCCCCCCACAGATTTCTGCAGAATCAAAGAGATGTATCATATCAATCTGTCATGCCCTTTTGCTTGATTCAACAGGACTTTAAAGGACTTTTCAGCATTTAAAAGGACCTGGTGATATTTGAAAAGGACCTACTTGCTGAATCAAAGGACTTAAAAGGCCTTTTAACTGAAACCATATTTGGAAGGATTGGAAAAGGCTGAAAAGGCCACTACGGAACCTTGAAAACACACACACACACACACACACACACACACACACACACACACACACACACACACACACACACACACACACACACACACACACACACACACACACACACACACACACACACTCACTCACTCACTCACTCACTCACTAATTCTGCAGATCTACAGCATTGTTTGCACTTATGAGTCAGGAATCCTATTTCATAAAGAACAGAGACAGCGTTAGCGTACAGGATACTGCAGCTGATGGGCCATACCTGCAGCTGACTGGGCCATACTTGCAGGCTATACCTGCAGCTGACTGGGCCATACCTGCAGCTGACTGGCTGACATTGCTTGATTAGGCCATTCCTGCCAGCTGACTGGCATCGCATGACTCATACATTGCAAGCACCTTGTATTCAGCATCCTGCACAGTGGCTACATTTTATTTCAGTCTCATTTTAAAACTGCTGGTTCCGTACAGTGACTGATTTCATTTAAAGATCTTCACAATTAAAGACGACAAGAACGGTGAGAATGCAATGGGAGGAAGAAGAATACAAGCGCGAAGAGGAGGAAGAAAAAGAATGCAAGGAAGAAGAAGAGAAACTCCAACGCGTAGAGGAAAAAGAATGCAAGGGGGAAGAAGAAAAAATTCCTTCACAGGAAACAATAGGAAAATTCTATTAACATAACACCTAAAGCAGCCTGTGAATACACAAATAAACAGGACACACAAAGTAGCCTCTGAACAGTGAGCAATAAAAAAAAAAGGACATACAAAGAAGCTTTTGAACAGTGAACAAAAAAACCACAAAATATCAACAGGACATACAAAGAAGCCTCTGAACAGTGAACAATAAGAGAAATTCTATAAACAGGACATACAAACAAGCTTTTGAACAGTGAACAAAAGAAGTTTTATAAACAGGACACACAAAGAAACCCCTGAACAGTTAACAATGGCAGAGTTCATGGCAGAACTGGTACCAAACACACCAATCTGGCACAGAATAGCTGCTGATGTGGCCCCAGTGAAATTGTCAGGGGGTTAACTAACACACGTGATAAGGCCTTGCATGTCTGCAAAGGAGCCAGCCATCCACACACACACACCACACACACACACACACACACACACACACACACACACACACACACACACACACACACACACACACACACACACACACACACACACACACACACACATCCCACGACAGGCATGCAAGCGTGCAAACTACTATCAAAATATATTTACCTATGATGATGATGATGATGGTGATGGCGGTGGTAATGCATTTTATGATGATGATGACCACGATGACGGCAACAACGATGATGGTGATGCATGATACTTGCCTTCTAGTGGTGGTACTGGTGGTGATGCTGCTGCTGCTTCTGCTGCTTTATTGTATTACTTATTTATTTATCTATTTATTTTATTCTTTTATATCGAGGATAATGGGATAAGCACTCTTGTGCTTTTTTACATTCAGTCCCCGTGTGTATGCATTTTTGTAAATGTCATCTGTTCCCACCGGCACACGATGGCCTACTCTTACGAAAAGCGGAACAGGATGTAACGTGTGCGCAAGATGTTCTGTGTGCGTTCACACACGGGGCTTCGGTTTATAGTCTCATCCGAAGGACTTTGGGGGAGAGTGGAGTCAGCACTGTTGTGAACTCCAGAGGAAAAATCCCCTCGAACGGGAATCGAACCCGGGTCGTCAAATTGTGAGTGCAAAGTTCTGACCGCTAGGCTATCCCGTCCCCCGTCTGTGCAGATTTGTGCAAGGACAAGCTTCCTGACTGCTTCTTTGCCGCCTGGCAGGGAAACTGTCACAGTATTTCCAGCCAGTGCAAACTGTCCTGCAACATCTGTCAAGGCTATGACTACGGTAGATTAGTGTGGATTGCCTGTGTGTTGCATGGTTCAAATGCAAGCGCTTTGGTTTTTTTTTTAACAAGATATAGCGCTATATATATTCTTATTCTTATTCTTATTCTTATTCTTATTATCATCATCATCATCATCATCATCATCATCATCATCATCATCATCATCATCATCATTCATTATTATTATTATTATTATTATTATTATTATTATTATTATTATTATTATTATTATTATTATTATTATTATGTTTCCCTGTATGTAGCCATTGTTTCCAGTCACTACTGGTTTCGTTGCTTTGACAGTTCATGTCTCTCACACACTCCCAAGTGGTTTGCGTGTAGGTAGGGGGGGCATAAGTAGGACTGGTGTGTGTGTGTGTGTGTGTGTGTGTGTGTGTGTGTGTGTGTGTGTGTGTGTGTGTGTGTGTGTGTGCGTGCGTGCGTGTGTGTGTGCGTGCGTGTGTGTGTGTACATGTGTGTGTGTGTGTGTGTGTGTGTGTGTGTGTGTGTGTGTGTGTGTGTGTGTGTGTGTGTGAATGTGTGTGTGTGTTTGTGTGTGTATATGTGGAGTCAATTTAAGTCAAGTCAAATTTTTATTTCTAGATGGTACATTGAATAAGCATTGATTTGCTTTTTTTTCTTTATCAAGCTATCTATCTAGGAGAAAAAAAAAGAGAGAGAAAAAATAAACACTTCACCAATATTGTTTGACTAACATCCAACAGCCTCAAAATGAAGATAAATCTATAGATAAAAACAAAGGAAAAAAAGGAGAAAAAAAACCAAAAAAGAGAAGAAAATCAAACAAAGAAAAAAAGAAAAAGAAATGCACTCAAAAGTCACACACACACACACACACACACACACACACACACACACACACACACACACACACACACACACACACACACACACACACATGCGCGCGCGCGCGCGTTCACCTGCCACTATGTAAACCGTGAGTTTCTGGGTTCGTACCCAGACTCGCCCTTTCTTCCCAGTTTGACGAAAAAATCGAACTGAATGTCAAAGTCATTCGGATGAGACTATAAACCGAGGCCCCTTGTGCGAACGCACGCAGAACATCTTGCGCACACGTTAAAACCCTGTTCCGCCTTTCGGAAGAGCAGGCCATCGTGTGACGGTGGGAGCGGATGACAAAATTAAAAAAAAACAACCAGCATGCGCACAGGTGTCGTGTTTAGACACCATCCGTGAAGAAAAAAAAATAATGGGTAGGCGCTGCACTTGTGGCGACGCGCTCTCCCCGGGGAGAGCAGCCCGAATTTCACGCAGAGAAATCTGCTGTGACATAAAGTGGTATAAAATAAAATAACACACACACACACACACACACACACACACACACACACACACACACACACACACACACACACACACACACACACACACGGTGTGTTGTGTGTGTGTCAATCAATCAATCAATCAATCAAATTTTTATTTCCAGATGGTACATTGAGTAAGCATCGATTTGCTTTTTTCCCATCAAGCCATCTATCTAAAGAAAAGAAGAAAAAATCGAAACAACAACAAAGCAAGAAACCAACAAAAAACAAAGCAGAAACTCCCTAGCAAACAATAAAGCCAACAAAAGAAAGAAAAGGGGAAAAAACAAACAAGCAAATAAAACATCAATCATTTCACCAACATTAATTAGCTAACATGATTTCAACAG
>CM060325.1:5318853-5321353 GCA_030674155.1 Stramonita haemastoma | reverse complement strand
ATGTCGGGGACGGGATAGCTCTGTGGTCAGAGCGCTCGCTTCCCTCCAGTCAGGTTAAGCAGCGTCGAGCATGGTTGCCAATTGGATGGGTGACCATTTGCGCGCCTTGGCTCCAATACAGTTCCCCCAGTTCCTCCGGCTGTAAATGGGTACCTGCCCTCTTTAGGGTCAGGGAAGATAAAACAGCGAGGGAGAGGAGATGGGCGCCGCCCTCAATAAGCTGGCCCCTAGAGAAGCTGAGGTCTCTGACGCCTCGCTCCCTTATGACCACACAGGTTATGGGACACCTTTACCTCTTTTTTTTTTACCTTTACCATATGTCTACACGGTAGGTCGCACACCCTATGAGAGACAGTGTATCTATCGTCAGGTCTTGACTTCCCTGCAAGAACAGACTGGCTTTTTCACACACCATGTACCAAAGACACAATAACAAGAATCGGCATAGTTGAAAGTAGAATGATCCAAATAAACAACATCTGACCACCACTCATGGTCTAATGGATGGGGGAAAAGTTTTGGGCCCAAACGGAGATTCGAACCACCGGACACTCTGATACAGACTTCGCTTTCTAGGCAGGCGCGTTGCCTCTCCCACCTACCACACCCCAGTCTCCTCAACAACGCAACAAAATGCACTGCAGTACATTAATCCACACTTTCAGGCAACACACTAGGATCTCACGCTTGCAAAACATATACGCCTTGATTTGGTGTGATAGAATATATTGTAACACTGATACAATGTAACGCCATGTCAATTTCACTGTCCAAAGCCAGGTATAAGAGCTCTCTGCAGTATCTTACAAACTGGTCATTGACGAGAATAACGATACACACAGTCGTAATGCATACAGATTCAGCGAAACACCACAACAGTTCAGTAAAACATCATACAATTCAGGTAAAGCACAATAAATTCAGTAAAAACAAAACAATTCAAAACACATGTAATTCAGTAAAGTAAATATAAAAGAAAACACATAGAATTCAGTAAAGACAATAAACAAGAAACAGATAATTCAGTATAGAACAAAGCAATCAGTAACCTGTAATTCAGTCAAACTACAATGAATTCAGTAAACCTGTAATTCAAAAACCAATTAATTCAGTAAAACACAATATGATTAAGTTAAACACCTTGCAATGAAGTTCAAACACCTTGCAATTAAGTTAAACATCTGCAATTCAACACCTTGTAATGAAGTCAAACATCTTGCAACATCAACACCTTGTAATCACAACACCTTGCAATACAGTCAAACACCTTGTAGTTTAGTTAAACACCTTTCGATACAGTCAAACACTTTGCAATCACACCTTGTAATTAAGTCAAACCCCTTGCACTGAAGTCAAACACCTTGCATTAAGTAAAAAACCTTGCAATGAAGTAAAACACCTTGCAATGAAGTCAAACACCTTGCAATTCAGTACAATGCCATACATTTCAGTAAAACATCATAAATTCAGTAAAACACACAGCAAAACTTTAAAAAAATCGAGTGTTCTTGAATAAGCTGCAGTCCTACAAGATGGGGTTGTTGTGTACTTTCCCAAGCTTAACACGCTGGGGCCACTCAGAATGTGCACTCTGACTCACTCATTCATCCCACCTGGACATCTCTGTAAGGTTGAAATTGCACACTGAATGAGAAGTTTGCGTGTATGACTGTTTTCAAATATCTCACCATATAGGCAGCCACACTCCGAGGAAAAAAATGTAGTTGAATAACAGAAAGACTACAAGGCTTTGTGACGAATTTCTTAAAACATCCTCTTGTGCTTCATTTTCAGCATGGTTTTACCTGCTGTGGTTCATTTTTAGCATGGTTTCACCTGTTGGGGTTCATTTTTAGTTTCTTACCTGTTGTGGTTCATTTTCAGCATAGGGTTTTCTTTTTTCTTTAACCTGTTGTGGTTTATTTTCAGCATGGGTTTACCTGTTGTCATTCATTTTTAGTTGTTGTTTTCTTACCTGTTGTGGTTTATTTTCTGTATGTTTTCTTTTTTACCTGTTGTGGTTCATTTTCAGCATGGGTTTATCTGTTGTGGTTCATTTTCAGCATGGTTTTACCTGTTGTGGTTCATTTTCAGTAAAAAATTTTTACCTGTTGTGGTTCATTTTCAACATGGTTTTTGCTTTTTACCTGTTGAGGTTCATTTTCAGTATTTCAAAAAAAACCTGTTGTGGTTCATTTTCAGCATGGGTGCTCTCTGTGTGTGTGTGTGTGTGTGTGTGTGTGGTGTGTGTGTGTGTGTGTGTGTGTGTGTGTGTGTGTGTGTGTGTGTGTGTGTGTGTGTGTGTGTGTGTTGTTGTTGTTGTTGTTTTTGTTTGTTTGTTTTTTTTTTTTACTTGTTCATTTTCAGCATGGTTTTACCTGTTGTGGTTTATTTTTTTAATATGGTTTTACCTGTTGTAATTCATTTTCAGCATGGTTTACCTGTTTTGGTTTATTTTCAGCATGGTTTCACCTGTTGTGGTTCATTTTCAGCATGGTTT
>CM060325.1:5308853-5313853 GCA_030674155.1 Stramonita haemastoma | reverse complement strand
CGAGATCCTATGTGTTACACATATGAAAAAGAACCCACGGCAAAGAGGGAGTTGTCCCTGGCAATATTCTTTAGAAAAAAGGCTACCCTGATAGGGAAACAAATATAATTGTAGACTGGGAAAATGGGTGGCACTGCTCTTGTGGCGACGCGCTCTCCCCAGGGAGAGCAACCCAAATTCCACGTAGAAAAATCTGCCACGATTTAAAGTGGTATACAATACATACACCACAATACAATGCAACCCCAAACAATGCAGTACAATAAATACAATACTGTACAACACAACACAACACAACACAACACAACACAACACAACACAACACAACACAACACAACACAACACAACACAACACAACACAACACAACACAACACAACACAACACAACACAACACAACACAACACAACACAACAATCCCCGTTCACCCTTTGTGACTGCTTTAGTTCTGTGACCTAGATCATGTTGTGTTATATTATGTTATGTCGTGTTGTGTTATGTTGTGTTATGTTATGTTATGTTACGCAACGTTACATAATGTTACGTAATGTTATGTCATGTCATGTCATGTCACGTCATGTTATGTTACGTCATGTTGTGATGTTGTGTTATATTATGTTATGTATATTATTGTGTTATGTTATGTTGTGTCGTGTTATTTATGTTACGTAATGTTGTGTTTTTTATGTTTAGTTGCGTTATGTTATGTTATGCTATGCTATACTATGCTATGCTAGACTGTGCCACGCTATGCTATGTTATATCATGTTACGTTACGTTATGCTATGCTATGTTACATTACGTCATGTCATGTCTCATCACGCTACGCTACGTTACGTTTCGTTACGTGATGTTATGTGACGTTACGTTATGATATATGTTGTGGTGTTGCTGCCCCGCCTAACAAACAGTGCTGCCCTGTGCAAGACGCACACAGCCCTGGTCTACTTCTCTCTGGACCTGTCCGCTTGGCTCCTGGCAGCCCTGTCCGTCGAGAGGTGCCTCAGCGTCAGATGGCCGCACCGCGTCAAACGTCACTGCACGCGGATGACGTCAGCTGGCGTCATCACGGGGCTGGCCATGCTCCTCTTCGCCGTCAACGCTCACTTCTTCGGCCTGGTCGGTGACGTCACGCTGACTGTTGGGAATCACAGTCTGTAGGTGGTTTGTTGGCTTTTATTGTTTTATTTTATTATTTATTTGTTTGTTGATGTATTGATTGATTGATTGGTTCATTGATTGATTCATTTATCCATTCATTCATTTATCCATTTATTTACTTATTTATTTATTCTTCATTTATCTATTTCTCTTTTTATTTATCTATTTATTCATTCATTCATTCATTCATTCGTTTATTGATTGATTTATTTGTCGTATTTACTCTTTTATTGCGAGGACAATGGAACAAAGACTCGTGTATTCTGCTCTTTTTTTTCTTTCTTTCTGTCTTTTTTTATTATTATTGTACAAGTCCCCCTGTGGATCTCTGTTTTTTTTTGTAAATTTTGTCATCAGTTCTCACAAGCACACAATGGCCTGCTCTTCTGAAAAGCGGAACAGGTTTTAACCCCTCCACCCCACCCCACTGTCCTACAACACACACACACACACACCACTCTGACCACACCCAGCTTCACGTACCAACATCCTATCCCTTCATTCTCCTTTCAGCGTGGCGCGGTGTGTGCCCCCTATCAACCCCTACACCACCACCCCACACCACACCACCCCACCACCCCACCCCACACCACACCACCACCACCACCAACCACCAACCACCACCACCACCACTATCCTACAACACACACATACACATCACTCTGACCACACCCACATTCACGTACCGACACCCTATCCCCTCATTCCACTTTCAGCGTGGCGCGATGTGTACCCCTATCAACCTCTACACCACCACACCACACCCCAACACCACACCACCATACACCCCACCACACCACCACCACTATCCTACAATACACACACACATCACTCTGACCACACCCACATTCACATACCGACATCCTATTCCCTCATTCCACTTTCAGCGTGGCGCGGTGTGTCCCCCTATCAACCTCTACACCACCACCCCACACCACACCACCCCACCACCCCACCCTACACCACACCACCACACCACCACACCACCACCACCACTATCCAGCAATACACACACACATCACTCTGACAATCCACATTCACGTACCGAAATCTTGCCTCTCATTTCTCTTTCAGCGTGGCGCGGTGTGTGCCCCTGTCTCAGCAAGGGTACCACTTCGTGACCATCGTCTGGCCCTGGCTGGACCTCAGTCTCTTCGCACTGCTGCCCCTCGTCCTTCACATCGTCTGCAACACCGTCATCGTCAGGAGCGTCCTCAGGAGCATCAGGAGGACGGGCAGGACCCGGGGCAGCAGTGCCGGGGTGTCCGTCCTGGGCAGTGCCCTTCAGCAGGTGTCCGCCACAGCTCGCGCGGCTCACGGGAACGTCCAGTCTGGGAGGAGTCTTGCAGGGACTGCGAGGAAGTTCAGGTCGAGCCGTTGCGGGAATGAGTTTCGAGGGGTTGATTGTGGTGATGTTGCTAGCGTGAAAAATGATGATGATTATAATGATGATGAAACTAGCCCGTCAAATTTTGGGACATATTGTGACGTCATGAATGACGTTGATTTGGGCATGGACGACGTCAGCAGTGACTCGTCTTCCTACTGTGGCGTTACTGAAGGGGATGACGAGGGTACTACTGACGTGAGAAAAAGGACTGGGAGTCCAAAGGAGGACAAACCTAGAGTCAACCTCGAACCTCTAAAGACAGCGGACAGTGACGGCATCAGTGTAGGTCATGACAAAGCGGTCGTGTCTGACGCGCATAATCCCGCACACAATCTCTCCGACATCACAGAAGCAAGTGAAGAAAGCTGCCCTGTTCGTGAGATGCACAGGGCTCACACGTTACCCACTGATGCTCAGACTGACCGACCTCAAAGCAGGTCCCCCTCACAAGCATCTTCCACTAGCGGTGCGGGTAACACCACCTTGGTTGAGGAAAACTGCCAATCTTCAGGCGCTAAACAAGCCAGGCCTGTGGTTCACGAAAGAACGGTCTCTGCAGGCGACACAGAAAAATCCGTTGCTGCGGAAGAGTCAAGCACAGATGTTGAACAGTTTTTGGAGACTGATTCATCCAAGGAAGAAAATCAACACACCCAGGAACACACCACGTCTCAACCACTAGAATATACATCATATCAACCACCAGAATACACCACATCTCAAACACCAGAATACACCCCGTCTCAAACATCAGAATACACCCCGTCTCAAACATCAGAATACACCACGTCTCAAACTTCAGACTGCAACAAACCTCAAACCTCAAAAAGCAGCAAACTTCAAACATCAGACTTCAACAAACCTCAAACATCAGACTTCAATAAACCTCAAACATCAGACAGTAACAAACCTCAAACATCAGACTGCAACAAACCTCAAACATCAAACTCCACCCAACCTCAATCCCCAAGAGCAAAGTCATCATCATCACCATCATCACCCACAAAAACCAAAACACCACAACAAGAGTCTAGGTCAAGGTCGCCTTCCACAGCCGACACTAACCAAGAACCAGGGTCAAGGCCACGATCTCCACCCACCTCGGATCCCAAACCAGAACCCAGACCCTCACTGCAGAGCCAGACCCAGACCCAGACCCAGACCCTGAGCCAGACCCTGAGCCAGAGCCAAAGCAAGACCCAGACCCTGAGCCAGACCCTGAGCCAGAGCCAGAGCCAGACCCAGAGCCAAAGCCAGATCCAGACCCAGACCCTGATCCAGACCCTGAGCCAGACCCAGAGCCAAAGCCAGACCCAGAGCCAGAGCAAAAGCCAAAGCCAGACCCAGACCCAGACCCAGAGGTGGGGGTTGACCCCGGCAGGGCAGGGTACCCGGGGTAGGGGTCAGGTGAGCGAGGAGGAGCGGGTGTCGTCCATGACGTGGATGCTGGTGACGGTGAGCTCGGTGTTCTGCCTGACCACGCTGCCCATCAGCCTGTACACCCTCATCAACTGGACCCTGGTCAACAGCGGCTACAACCACCCCCACACCCAGGTACTTAGTGTAGTAGTACGTGGCCTGAGAGGTTTTTGCTGGATGTGCCTTCTTTATCAGGCTTTTGTTGTTTGTTGTTTGTTGTTTGTTGTTTGTTTGTTTCGTGTTTGTGTTGTGATTACCTGTTGTCATTGTTGTCGGCATTTTTTGTCATTGTCATTATTATCACTGCATTGAGGTTTGATGTTTTGAGTTCTATTTTCTGTCTTTTTTTTTTTCTTTTTTTAAAGGGTAGCAGGAAGCAGACTGTTCTTTGATCATGACATGTATACCAACCCCCATGATAGTAACGTTAATCATATTCTGCTTTTCGTAAGAGTAGGCCATTGTGTGCTGGTGGAACAGATGGACAAGATTGACAAAACTGCATACACACGGGACTGGGTGTAAAAAAAGCACACGAGTGCTTAGTCCATTATCCTCGATATAAAAGAACAAACAAACAAACAAATAAATGAATCAATCAATCAATCAATCAATAAATAAATAAATAAATAAATGAATAAATAAATAAATAAATAGTGTGATACTGATAGACTTCAGAAACTAAGTGATGAAGTGATGAGTAGGAGAAGGCTATTGTGTGCCGGTGGGAACAGATAACAGGATTTACAAAACGGCATACACACGGGACTGGACGTAAAAAAAGCACACGAGTGCTTAGTCCATAACCTCGATATAAAAGAATTTTTAAAAAAAGACAACACATGAGATGTTTTCCTGAACGCAGAACTCTCGAAAGTGGGGTGACTTTTTTCCTCTCAATTCTACCAAAGGCTGTGTAGGCTATAAGTTATAACTGACCGAGACTTGACTTTCTTCCCAAAACTTCTTGATGAGTCATTAAAGTACACCACCGAAGATTTTTTTTCAGTTGCAGACAGGAAAACAAAGGGT
>CM060325.1:5293853-5303853 GCA_030674155.1 Stramonita haemastoma | reverse complement strand
CGCGGTTCCGAGGCGAAGCGAGGGTGATGTGTGGTCAGTGCTGCTGCCCCCCTGTGTCCAGTTCTCCCGGAGAGGGGAACCCCCATCCCCCTCTCCAGCCATGGACCTCCTCCTTCACCTCCTCCTCTTTCTCTTCCTCCTCCTTCTACTCCCTCACCTCTCAGCCACTGCCGATTCCAGGCACAGTGTCCACGGAAGACGGTGGTCGGCTACCTCCACACAACTCAGTTTGTGCTCTTAGGGTTTGGGTTGGGTTTTTATTTGGTTGTGGTGGTGGTGGTGGTGTGTGGTGGTGTGTGTGGTGTGGGGGGGGGGGGGTGTTGTGTGTGTGTGTGTGTGTGTGTTGTGTGTTGTGTGTGTGTGCGGCTCGCGCTATGGTGTGTTGTGTTGTGTGTGTGTGTGTGTGTGTGTGTGTGTGTGTGTGTGTGTGTGTGTGTGTGTGTGTGTGTGTGTGTGTGTTGTGTTGTGTGTGTGTGTTGTTGGTGTGTGTGTGTGTGTGTGTGTGTGTGTGTGTGTGTGTGTGTGTTGTGTTGTGTGTGTGTGTTGTGTTGTGTTGTGCGTGTCCCTGGGTATCCAAGTTACAAGTTTCTCAAAGAAATAATGAAAAACTGTTGATTTGATTTATTTTCATAAATGACACCAGTGCATATTGTTTCATGCTATATATAATTTTGTTCCTTTGTTGGTATAGACTAGGTCGGTTATGTCATAGTGTGTGTGTGTGCATATTTCCCTGCTTGTTTGTGTGTGTGCGCGTGTGGTTGTGCTATTGAAACAAGGTGTTTCAAGTATGAAAATTGTACAATACAGCTGCCCCTTGAGAACTTTTGTATTTTCATTTAAATGTTTTCTGTCTGGTATACTAATTGTAATTTTTATGCTTGTGAGTGCACCTTTGGGTTTTTGTGTGTGTGTGTGCTTGATGGTTAGCCCCCAGGCATAAGTGCGCCCCTCTGCATGTGTGTATGTTAGTGGGTGTGCGCATTAGTGTGTGCATGGGTGCTTCTGGATGCCTTAGCGTTGTACATGACATGCTAGAGAGAGAGAGAGAGAGAGAGAGAGAGAGAGAGAGAGAGAGAGAGAGAGAGAGAGAGAGAGAGAGAGAGAGAGAGAAGAGCACCATTAATTGTCCATCCATATAAATATTATGGTGACTTTCTTGTTCCTAGAAAATTCTTTTTTCTTCTTTTTGAGCTATCCATTGTGTGATGACTTTTGTTGCGAGTATTTTTTCATATGCCCACATCTGCAAGCTTTGGTTTTGCTAAATTTCATGTACCCCTTGAGGGGGGGGGGGGGGGGGGGAGGGTTCTTGAAATAAAATCTTGAAACTGGAGTCACAATTTCTTGCTTTGGAAGGTCTACATTTAACAAGAGTTTTTATTTCCAACCATTTTAATCGTTTGGATAATCACAATTTTGTGTGTACCATTTTTTTTGTTCTCTCCAGAGTTTCAATTTCATTACAGTTATTGACAGAGTTTTTTTTTTTTTAATGACTACACTGTCCAAGATGGCTACTGGAAAAAAACAAATTAAATGGCGAGTTTCATTATCCAAGTTTGAGGGGTGTTTTTTTCACTTTTTTATTTCGTTGCAGTAAAATCACAATATTCAAGCATTACATATATGTTGTGCTTACCTCTCTGCATTGTAAATATCAATTATTGTGGCAGCATTTCTTCCTGTAACTGGCATTGTCGATGGAAATCAGAGAAGTTAAGTGACTCCTCCATTTTTGTTGAACAAGGAATATTTCACAAGCAAGGCAATTTTGAATTTCTTCAAATGGTTTTTATTAAATTTACTGATCTATGGTAAAAAAAAAAATCCTGTCTGTGTAGTCAAGAGAAGCAATGAAATCATTTTGCCAACCCCATGAAATAAAGAAATTTTTATCTGAAATCAGTTTGTGTTTTTACAAACTGTTTGATGGCTTTTGCATGTGTGTGCGTGTCCATGCATGTGTGTGCATGAGTGTTTGGGCAGAATAATCTTATTTTAATAAGAGAGAGAGAGAGAGAGGAGAGAGAGGAGAGAGAGAGGAGAGAGAGAGGAGAGAGAGAGAGAGAGAGAGAGAGAGAGAGAGAGAGAGACAGACAGACAGACAGACAGACAGACAGACAGACAGACAGACAGAGAGAGAGAGGGTAACTGAAAAAACATCAATAGGCCATTGCTGGTGAGAATCGTTCATTCACATCACAGAGAGAGGAAGCATTCTTTCTACACAGACTTCAATAAATTTTATGCACAATCTTTATTTACAAAATTGATGGACTTTCACAGCACTCCACTGACTTCATTGAAAGTGCTAAAAGCAGACTAAAGATTCACATTTTCTAAAAAATCAAACTTGCTCTGTGTTTTCAGTAACTCTCCCAAAATGATAACTGATAGCTGATCTAGACTAGTCATCAGTCCTCATTTCCATCAGGGCATAGGTGAAGCAGGAACTGCCCACATCCAATTAAAATCTAAATAAATACATGATACTTTAACGTCACATCAACAAGAAAAAATGATAAAAATATAACAATAATTTCCCTTAGAATCCAACAATAACTTTTTATAATCACCACTAACAGAGGTATGAGAGTTCACTTCACACAGAAACTCTGATCAATGACAAAGTCTCTATCAAAGCAGAAAACACAGAAAACCATAAAAAAAAAGTGCCGGAGAAATTGCAAGCCGAAATTCGGGCCGACACAGACTGGCACAATCCACAGCTGAATCTGAACATATGTAACAGCCTGTATACACACAAACTCACCCACAAGGGGAGGCAGGCAACTTCTCTCACACGATGCATGAAGACCTCTCTTTATATGTTGAGAACTTTTATTTTTTCAAACTACCTTTTCCAATCTACATTCTCAAGCCAAAAAAAACACCACAGTATGCGAAAGCACATACACAGGCAGAGAAAGCCTCTTGGCCATGTAACCCATTCACATCATCACTCAAACTTTCGAAATTGTTTTTCTCAGCGCATAGTGCCAGAGGTTTATAGATCTGACCGACAGCCGAAGCCAGGCCCTGTGGGGGGCCCCGTCAGGCAGGTGAGGCCTGTTTTGGGTTCACAGGCAAAGCGGTTGTCCTGTCCGCTTCTGCACACACACACAGCACACAGTTTTTTCTTTTTAATGATCAACAACAGAAATTTTGTTCCCCCCACACCCCCCCCAAAAAAAAGAAAAGCTACACAAATCATGCACAAAGTTTGTCACACACAACCTGTATATTCAAGATGGGACTTTTGCTGATAACAAATAATTACACGATATGAAACTGGTTTATCGAAAAATAAAAAGTTTTGGGGCAAGACCTAGCAATACACACACAGACACACACACTCACACATTCGCTCTCTCTCTCTCTCTCTCTCTCTCTCTCTCTCTCTCTCTCTCTCTCTCTCTTTCTCACCCAACAACTAAGCACACTGCTTGGTTTATGTCCAGTATTTGATATCTACACACAGCAGGTTATAAGCCTACATCTCTACAACAAACTTTCGTAATGATCCTGGTTTTGTAGGGGTACTTCAACAGCTCCTTACTTAAACACATCAACAACACAAGTTACATCTCTATGGCACAAGGAAAGCTGTAGTAGGACCAAGACCTGAAGTGCCTATCCATTTTTCTTTTCTTCTTCAGCCTTTTCTTTCAACAACTTTTGCACTGACCTTATTTTTGGTTTAAAATGGATCAAACAGTTAACACATCACAGAAAAATGAATTGTGTTTGAAATTTGAGAAAGTGCACATGATATGCAAGCCTTTGCCCAGGCCAAACACAGTCTCTACCAGCTACTGGAGTAGGCAAACTATCAAGCCCTACATTTTAATGTTGTTACGTAATGCTTTGAAATGTTATGTTGGGATTGTCTTCACCCAGCATCAGCTTAAAACACGATATTCTCCATCAAGGAGGAAAAACAATCTTCCAAAGTCAGAATATGGCTGCCTATGCCGTGTACTTGAAAACAGCTAAACTAAAAAAGTGTGTAGTTGCAGATTCACAGATATTACCAGGTGTGATGTGTGAGACTGTATGTTCTGGTTAAGGTAATTCTCAGGTGCTTTTCAAGCTGACAAACGTTAAAAATCAAAACAGCTATACACACACACACACACACACACACACACACACTTGCACGCATTCCAGCATAGGCCTACCCAAGTTTATCTTTTTTCCTTTGCCTTCTTCTGTATGTGCAGTTCAATGACTTTCTCATGGTTAGATGTTTTTTCCTTGTATCATTCATTCAACTTTACAAACAAATACACATATATTCACTCCTATCTCCTCCTCCCCTTGTCCAGTCTAAAATCACTTGTTAGTGGATAGACGTTAAAATGAAGACACATACACACACACAGCTGTTTTGCTCTTTAATGTTCCTCAACTTTGGTGCATATATATATATATATATATATATATATATATATATATATATATATATATATATATATATATACACATACCAAGGTTGGCCCAGCACAGAGAACACAATCATTATGTACTCACTGTGGTCCAGCTTTGGGCTTCTTCCCAGCTTTCAGTCATTCAGGATGCGGTTCATGTCATCAACTGTCAGGTCCTCCTGCCACAGTGAGGGAGAAAAACCACATGAAATAAAAACAACAACAACAAAAGAACCCCCAAACCCCAACCTTCTACTCTTTAATCATAAAGCATATTCATAGACTCCCCTTAGTTGATAGCTTTGTTCAAACTATATAAAAAATTTTTGTTATTATTCTTTTTATTTATTTATTTACTTATTTATTATTCTTTTATATCGATGATAATAATAAGCACTTATGTGCTTTTTACATCCAATTCCCATGTGTATGCAGTTTTGTAAATCTTGTCATCTGTTCCCACCTGCACACAATGGCCTACTCTTTCAAAAATCGGTACAGGATTTAATGTGTGCGCAAGATGTTCTGCATGCGTTCGCAGAGGGCCTCGGTTCATAGTCTCATTCGAAGGACTTTTGGGGAGAGTGGATTCAGCATTGATGTTAACTCCAGGGAAAAAATTCCCTCAATTGGGAATCAAATCCAGGTCATGAAATTGCAAGCACAATGTTCTGACCACTAGGCTATCCTGTCTCCTAGGCCCACAGTGTGAGTGTGCAGTCATGGAGCACAGATCTATCAGCAACAGTCAGTCCTTACGATAGCAGCAAGGTGGTCTGCATCTTCAGGTCAAACCTGCCCCACCCAACTCAACCCAAGCATGTTCAGTTTGCAGCCCAGCTGAGGTGACTTGAGTGACCTCCCATCATTCCTCATAGAGTATTTAGGGAGTCACTGAGGCAGAGTGCAGGACTTTTTGTTGTTGTTTTTTTAGCAGTGTGCCATGGTCATGTTGAACCTGGAGACACCATTCTCTCCAGCACACAACCCTCACACCAACTAACCATAACACACAGCACATCCCCTTCACACTGCCACCCTGTCCCAGCACAGAGAAGGACTCACATAGTAGTCGTCATTGATCTGCACCATGGGGGCGTTGACACAGGCCCCCAGACACTCCACCTCCATCAGCGTGAACTGCCCGTCCTTGGTGGTCTCTCCACACTTGATCCCTGACGGGAAAAACGCACATGAGGGCTTATTCCATTATCCTCGATATAAAAGAATAAATGAATTAAATATATATATAAATAAATAAACACACAACGTACACCACAGTCGGTCAACAGGCAAGCAAGAAAAAAAACAACAACCAGACATCACACTCTGGCCAACAATCACTGTATACATGCTTGCACTGAGTGTGACTTGGACTTCTCTAGTGGTCAGAACATTGTGCTCGCAATTTGACAACCGGGTTTGATTCCTGTTTGAGGGGATTTTTCCTCTGGAGTTAACATCAGTACCGACTCCACTCCCCCCAAAAGTCCTTTTGATGAGATTATAAAGCAAGGTTCTGTGAGTGAACACACAGAGAACATTTTGCACCAACGTTAAAACCCATTTCACTTTTCGAAAGAGTAGGCTATTGCGTCCCTGTGGAAAAAGACGACAAAATGTACAAAACTGCATACACACGAGGACTGGGTGTAAAAAGTGCACGAGTGCTTATTCCATGATCCTCAAATAAGAATGATAATAAATAAGTAACACACACAGACACACAGAATGAATAAACAAATTAAGTAAAAAACACACACACACACACACACACACACACACACAACCAATGAAAACCAGTCCACAAAAAAAACCCCAAAACAACTGACGAAGCAGCATCAGTACACACCCAAGTTTTTAATGATGGCCTCCAAAATGACGTCAGAGCCAACGCCTCCCAACATACAGGGCGTTGTGGTGCAGATCTGAACAAAGTACTTTCCTACTGGCTCTCTGGAACATCACAATCATCATAAAAGATAATAATAATGACAATGACAGCAATGATGATCATGGATTTTATCATCATTATTATTTCTACCCACTGCTGTGAAGTATTTCAGGATCTTTATCAACACACTCTCTATGCAAAAATTCTTCACCCAGACCTGCAGTCATGCTAATCAACTATGACGTTTTAATGCAATTTGAAAGTACCTGTCCACTGATGTAGCAGGTATGGCTTCAGGTACCTCCTCATACAGGTAGCCGAACTCTGACTTCAGGGAATTTCTTCTCTTTTAATGGAGACTACTACATATTGTTATACTAGGGGGCTGTCATGAATGAAGGAAGACAATCTCAATACACATTTGGAATGATTCAGCCATGTCAAAAACAAAACTTGACAGTACTATTAAACAAGTGACTCACTACATACATATATATTATATTATATGCCAAACAGCAGACCTGTTAAACATGGTGTAGAAGGTGGCCACTTCATACACTCTCATGCGATGCATCTTCAGCAAGTCAGCCACAGCATGCATGGCACTGATGGGAAGCCAGCCTGCACATATGCACACAAAAATACAAATGTCAAAGCAGGTTTGTATAAGCTAGCCATTGTATGTCAGTGCGTGCGTGCGTGTGTGTGGACATAGGGAGTGCATGTGAGCGTATGCTTACTGCACCAAACTTTCTCTTTGTTTCATCAGATGGTATCACCTGGTAAAAACACTAAAGCCCACAGAGGAACATCTCTTCCAATACTGATAATGGCACAGGCAAATAACTCTTATGCTGAATTTTACAACTCTACCACTGGCCTTCCTATCCATCCAGCCAAGGTATCGATAGCCCCACTGACCAATGACCATATTCCCACCTTAAGAATTAAAACTTGCAACAAAACTGCACAGACAATATAGACTAAAACATCAACTATGAAACTGCTCCCAACATCAATGCTGCAGCTGGCTATAAGAGGCACAACAACTGGGCCATCACCACCACTTAGTGGGAGAACCATGTTTACCACACACACAATAAGGGTGGCAGGATAGCTTCATGGTCAGAGTGATGCACTCATAATCTGCTGACCTGGATTCGAATCTCATTGAAGAGGATTTTTCCTCTAGAGTTAAAATCAGTGCCAACTCACTCACTTCAAATGTCCTTCGGATCAGACTATAAACCGTGGTTCCGTGTACGAACATACGCAAAACATTTTGCGCACAACGTTAGAACCAGTTCCGTTTTTCGGAAGAGTAGACTATAGTGTGCCAGTAGGAAAGTAGGAATGGATGACAAAACTGCACTCACATGGGACTGGTTGTAAAAAAGCACATGAATGCTTACTCCATTATCCTTGAAATAAACGAGTAAAAGAAAAAAAGAGATCAAAACAAATATACTCACGCCCCCAAAATAGCAGTTTGTGAAAAAAAATTGTTGTTAGATTTTGGTTTTTTCTCCTTCAAACTGTGGCTGTGACACTGATAGATCAAGGAAGGGAACTGACCGTGCTGTCTCTGGGCCAGGTCCAGGATGGGGATGACAGCGGCTGACTCGTGTCCTTCAGGGTAGTTCTTGATGATGGCTTCACAGCGCTGAAACCACACACACACACACACACACACACACACACACACACACACACACACAGATGTACACACACACACATGTAGTCAATGGTAACAATGATAAATGATGCACGCTTGCAGTAATGATAACAATAAAAATGATGATGATTAATATTCATAATAAAATTAACGACAACAATACCACTTAATATTTCTTTTTTCCTTTAATGCCCCAGAACAATCTAAATCAGTAAATCCATAAATTTATTCCAAATTTGATGCACATCGCTTCACATAGTACAGGTCAGCTATGACAGGTGGGGATAGATAACAAAAACATGTATACCTAACAACATGCACTCTGATGGCTGGAGAGAGGAGGGCTCTGCAAATTCAACTTGCCTGCCAAACACTGCTTTTAAAAATAAAATCACAGCAGCGCCCTAGCAACTTCTCAAGGACTGAATGGGTTAAGGGAGAAATCAACTTCTCCAGAACTACGTAAGTTAACCCTCTTGCATTCGGAGTCTCTGAACAGAAACTGCCCCTAGATTTCGCATTCCACCACGAAATCAGGTCAGGCACACATGCTCCCTCGCCTTTTCCTCCTTCTAAGTGCATACCAGCAGCTATAATCACTTCCAGACTCTCAGCAAGGTTTCTACCTCTAGCCTGAAAGAGCTTTGGCATGTGGTAGCAATTAGTGATGGTCACAGCGTGATGGAAATCTACTATGTGTAAATCCTGGTACGGGACTAAAGGGGTTAATTAAAGGAGAAATGAGGGAGAAATCAACTTCTCCAGGACTGAATGAGTTAAATTAAGGGAGAAATCAACTTCTCCAGGACTGAATGAGATAAGGGAGAAATCAACTTCTCCAGGTCTGAATGAGATAAGGGAGAAATCAACTTCTCCAGGATTGAATGAGTTATTACGGGAGAAATCAACTTCTCAGTGACTGAATAAGAAATTAAAGGAAAAATCAACTTCTCCTGACTGAATGAGTAAGGGGAAATCAACTTCTCCAGACTGAGTGAGTAAAAGAGAAATCAACTTCTCCAGGACTGAATGAGATAAGGGAGAAATACAACGTCTCCAGACTAGAGTAGGGTGTAACTAAGATGAGAAACAAACATCTCCTATCTGACTGACAGATAAGGGAAAATTACCTCAAGTTCTTTTAGCCAGATGAAGGTACTAACCTCAGACTTGAAGCTATAAAATACTACTTCTTTTAGCTAATGTAAAAGCAGTCAGTGTATTTCTTGATTCCTTTTGTGCTGCTAAAACAAACAATAAAATAATTTGTGTTTACATGAAAACTGTATGTATAACACTCATTCCAGTATTTTACAAAGCAATGTAATAAGGGTCATTTTTTGTTTCTAGTCACAAAACAAACAAAATAAATATGTATTAGCATATAACAATATGATCCCTTACCATAATTTACAACAATCCAACGTCATACCAGCATGCAACCACACTGCAAATCCTCCACATCACCAACACACACGTGCACGCCGCACACCAACACACACAGAAGTAATACACAGACTTTGTATAAAAATTTAGAACAATTTGACAAACATCGAAACACACTCCCTCTCACATATCCATCGGTGTGTGTGTTGTGTGTGTGTGTGTGTGTGTGTGTGTGTGTGTGTGTGTGTTGTGTGTGTGTGTGTGTATGTCACCGTGTGCGTGTGTGTGTGTGTGTGTGTGTGTGTGTGTGTGTGTGTGTGTGTGTGTGTGTGTGTGTGTGTGTGTGTGTGTGTGTGTGTGTGGCATGTGAGTGTGTGTGACGTGAGTGTGTACATATGTGAAACATGTCACATGTTCAAATCTGTAGCATTATGCATATGTGAAGTGAGGATGTTTTCGGCTGTCTACTCTGCAAGGTCACTCACCACAAACAGTTTGTCACTGCAGGCAGGGGCAGTTCGATGAAGGCATCGAATCTGTTGCCTCTGGAAAAAAATGAAATCACAATGACTGAATTTAAAGAAACAAACATAATGAGTGCACTCTACTATT
>CM060325.1:5286353-5288853 GCA_030674155.1 Stramonita haemastoma | reverse complement strand
ATAAGTCTCTGCAAGTGGTTCTTGCTGTCCATTCGACAATATTCTCTGCACACAGATTTTTTTCTTCTTTTTATCTCTTTCTCTCCTCCCACCCTCAGCCCAACTGACTAGTTCCAGGCAGAAAAGTTTTAGCATGTCATAACAAGGTAAACCTAGTATTTCTTTTCTGAAATAGGTCAGTGGCTTGATGTGTGAGGGGATATAGGTCTACAGTGCTCTTGTTCGTTGGTGGTATTGTCGGTGTGTATCATTTTGATATTTAGCAGATACATCCTATTTCTTAGTTGGATGGGTGCCCGTTTGTGCGCCTAGCGCCTTGGCTTCAGTAAAGTCCCCCCAACTCACCCAGCTGTAAATGGGTACCTGCCCTCTTTAGGGTCAGGGAAGGTAAAGCAGCGAAGGAGAGGAGATGGGCACCGCCCTCAATATGCTGGCCCCTAGAGAAACTGAGGTCTCTGATGCCTCGCTCCCCTACGACCTCCTAGGTTATGGGACACGTTTACCTTTACCTTACCCTATTTCCACGGCTTGGACTCAGCTGATCTGGATCCCCTGACAGTGTCCATGTATCCCATACATTCAGAAAGATGCAACACACCCATGCCCACACAAGCTGATTTTCTCCCATAGAGATAGACTTCATTCCCCTTCCACACAGTGCAGGTGTCAGCCAGGACAGTGCTAGGTGTTGTTGTTGTTGTCCTGATGGATATCACTGAGAGGTGGGATTCTGGTTTGTGTTGTTGTTGCTTCTGATGTCCTTGAGTGGGATTCTGGTTTGTGTTGTTGTTGCTTCTGATGTCCTTGAGAGGTGGGATTCTGGTTTGTGTTGTTGTTGCTTCTGATGTTCTTGAGAGGTGGGATTTTGGTTTGTGTTGTTGTTGCTTCTGATGTCCTTGAGTGGGATTCTGGTTTGTGTTGTTGTTGCTTCTGATGTCCTTGAGAGGTGGGATTCTGGTTTGTGTTGTTGTTGCTTCTGATGTCCTTGAGAGGTGGGATTTTGGTTTGTGTTGTTGTTGCTTCTGATGTTCTTGAGAGGTGGGATTTTGGTTTGTGTTGTTGTTGCTTCTGATGTCCTTGAGTGGGATTCTGGTTTGTGTTGTTGTTGCTTCTGATGTCCTTAAGTGGAATTTTGGTTTGTGTTGTTGCTTCTGATGTCCTTGAGTGGGATTTTGGTTTGTGTTGTTGCTTCTGATGTCCTTAAGTGGGATTTTGGTTTGTGTTGTTGTTGCTTCTGATGTCCTTGAGAGGTGGGATTTTGGTTTGTGTTGTTGCTTCTGATGTCCTTAAGTGGGATTTTGGTTTGTGTTGTTGCTTCTGATGTCCTTGAGTGGGATACTGGTTTGTGTTGTTGTTGCTTCTGATGTCCTTGAGTGGGATTCTGGTTTGTGTTGTTGTTGCTTCTGATGTCCTTGAGTGGGATTCTGGTTTGTGTTGTTGTTGCTTCTGATGTCCTTGAGAGGTGGGATTCTGGTTTGTGTTGTTGTTGCTTCTGATGTCCTTGAGAGGTGGGATTCTGGTTTGTGTTGTTGTTGCTTCTGATGTCCTTGAGTGGGATTTTGGTTTGTGTTGTTGTTGCTTCTGATGTCCTTGAGAGGTGGGATTCTGGTTTGTGTTGTTGCTTCTGATGTCCTTGAGTGGGATTTTGGTTTGTGTTGTTGTTACTTCTGATGCCCTTGAGACGGATTCTGGTTTGGAGCCATCACTTCTGATGATGGATCCCTTTGTCCATGGACTTCTATTGCACACGGGGCCTCGGTATATAGTCTCATCCGAAGGACTTTTGGGGAGAGTGGAGTCAGCATTGATGAAAAGTACTGGGAATAGTGGGTAACCCTGGCAGACTCCAAGTAAAGAATGGAATCACTCTGTAACAGTATTGTTCCTAAGAAGGGCACTTTTTGCCCTGAAAAAAAGTAGGTTGGTGGTGTTGGTTGCCATATTCCCAGTGAGCAGTGTCTACATTGTGGTCCACACAGCCATATGCTAGACTCTCAAGTGGTTTTTTAAAAAAAATATTTAATTTCTCATGTGCCCATGGGTACACACACACACACACACACACACACACACACACACACACACACACACACACACACACACACACACACACCACACACACACACACACACACACCACACACACCACGCACGTGCGTGTCTTTTGAGTCTCGAGCTATGGACAAAACATGCAATGTTAAAATCTCAATCACAGACAAGGGTCGTATGATAAAAGAGTGTTTTTTTTAACACACAGTCTCTTCTTTCTTTTCATCTAAATTCATCACACCATGGAATAAAAGCATTAAAACTACAACAAACGGTTACAGTGAAGTTGATTTTGATGGCAACATGCCCATACCATTTTCAAAACATCGTACATGTTGTTAATTAAACAGGCAGATGATGCTCAGCCGGAAAGGGCAATAACCCAGCTTAAGCTATAAATAGGCCAGGGCTCTATACCTCCTGCACACAGCTGTTTCTGCATGCAGCCCTGT
>CM060325.1:5273853-5281353 GCA_030674155.1 Stramonita haemastoma | reverse complement strand
AAATAGAAGAAACGAAGTAAAAGCTATTTTAAAAAAACACCAAACAAACCAACTCAAAATGCAAACAAACAAAACAAAACGAAGACACCCCCCCCCCCCCCATTAAAACTCCTCCCATTAACCCCCCCAAAAAAATACCCCAAACTCAAACAAACCCAAACCAAACAAACAAAACAACCAAGTCAGAAACAAAGCAGAAACAAAAAAAGGATAGAAAGAGGGCGAGTTTTCTAGCACAGTTCAGATCAGCAGGGGTCCTCGATAAGGATGAGGAGAAAACAGAATCACAATCAGTGTCTTGGAAGCAGCCCCTGTGGAGATGCTGGGGGCCTGTCAGTATCAATAGCATCCTCACCTCGTGGAAATTGTGTGCTAGAAACTCCCTCTTTTCTATCCTTATTTTTGTGTGTGCCTTGTTTCTTTTCTTCTGTCACCTTCTTGTCTATTTTCTGTCTTCTTGGTTCAGTTTACTGCCCCTTTTTTGGTCCAGAAAAGACTTGAAATACATCATTTTCTCTGATGCCGAAGTTGGAAACGCTGGTCCTGACTTGTCAGGTGCTTAACGGCAGCGCAACGCATTTTTCGCTCAAAAACACACAGCAATAGTTGCTGTCTGAGTTTTCAACGAGGAACAGACTTTGAAGGAACATCTCTTTAACCAAGCACAGCCTAGGGCAACGGGGTCTACATGACAAGTAGGCCTGAAGAAAAGGGACGATGTATGCAATAAATGGTAAGGTAAAGGTAAAGGTGTCCCATAACTAGCATTCGTAGGGGAGCAAGACATCAGAGACCTCAGCTTCTCTATATATGAGGGCGGCGCCATCTCCTCTCCCTCGCTGCTTTAACTTCCCTGACCCTAAAGAGGGCAGGTACCCATTTTCAGCTGGGTGAACTGGGGGGACTGTATGCTAACTGATTTGGGAAAAGCCAGTGCCTGACCACTTAGCTATCGCTACGTATGCAATACGTATTTTAAACACGGCATGATCAGAAATGTAGAGACTAGACATAGTACAGAGTTGATCAGGGGCAAAATGGTTAATATGCCAGCGTGAATTACATATGAAGTCAATGCAGTGATGTGAAAGAGAGACCTAGGGGAAAAAAGCGAAGAGGGATGACCCTGGATGTAAGGAGAACACGGCTCATGGGGACCACAGATATAGTGGTCTAGAGGTAAGCGCCTCTCTAGAAAGGGAAAAGTCCGAGTCGAAGTGTGCGGTGGTTTGAATCCCGTTTGGACCCAAAACACTCCTTCCCATCCATTACACCACGAGTGATGGTGTGGGTGCAAGTCCTTCCGATGAGACGATAAACGAAGAGGTCCCCTGTGTTACGCATCATTATTTAGCGCACGTAAAAGAACCCACGGCAACAAGATAGTTGTCCCTGGCAAAATTCTGTAGAAAAAAGCCACTCTGATAGGGAAACAAATACAGTTGCAGACAGAAAAAGAAAAAAAATAATGGGTGGGGCTGCTCTTGTGGTTACACGCTCTCCCGGGGAGAGCAGCCCGAATTTCACGCAGAGAAATCTGCTGTAACGTAAAGTGGCGTGAATAAAAAATAAAAATAGAAGAAGGAGGACCCTGGATGTAAGGAGAACAAGGCCCATGGGCACAGCACACAAATCCAGCGTAACTCAGTCAAGGGTCCAAGACCCAGTTCTAAAATTAGCACACCCTTTCCTTTTACCAAGTGTGGTCAGTTCCTGCTATAATTAGCACTAACTGGCCCCAACTGGGATGGGCTGGGATGTAATGGATAGCAGCTGAGAGAGAGTAGCTGAAAGTGGGGGAAACTGACAGCTGTTGGGATCCATACATAGACATAGAAGAGGGAGGACTCTGGATATTATGGCACACAATGTAGTGATGATGAAAGGTGTCAAAAGCTAGACAATTGTTGTGGATTTCTATTCCACTTCTCAATATTGGTTTTTCTGTCTCCCTTCCACTTTGTACATTTTAGACAGCATGCTCCGTGGTACACGCACATACACATGCACGCGTGCACACACACACAACACACACACCACACACACACACACACACCACACACAATAGCACAGAGGTGCACACACACCACAATGAGAGAGAGAGACAGAGAAAGACACAGAGAGAGAGAGAGAGAGAGAGAGAGAGAGAGAGAGAGAGAGAGAGAGAGAGAAGAGAGAGAGAGAGAGAGAGAGAGAGAGACAGGAGAGAGAGAGACAGAGAGAGGTGAAGGAAGAGAGTGATTAAGAAAGCTAAGAAAAGAGGAGGGGGGGGGGGAGGTACAGAGACAGGAGAAGCAGAGAGACAGAAAGACAAAGAGGGAGACAACAGGGAGACGAAGACAAGAGAGTGACACACACTTCACCCAAACCAAAAACAACCCAGTCATAAAGAATCCAACACTCTCATATTACAGATCTTAGATTGGAATTCAAAACAAATCATGAACGGAGTGCATTCCCCTTTATTGAGTCTAACAAACAGCAACGAATTTTTGAAACAAACACACACACACCATACAAAACCCACCTCACAAACCAGTTGCAAATCATTCTTCATGCAAGACTCACTGTTCATCTTTAGACCTGCCCTGTGGCTTGTTCAGTTGGACCTAGTGAAGGAAAGCTGTTAGGGTCTTTTAAACTGGGGGATTTTAGTACTGGTTTGGGACAGTTCAACTTTTGTCTACTTATTCACAGAAGCAATAAGTCTATTTTTCCCCCTACGAGTAGATAAATTATCTGGTGTGTTTGCCATGGCAAGCAGTTATACTGCATTTGCCATGGGAAGCAGTTATACTGCATTTGCCTGGCAAGCAGTTATGCTGCATTTGCCATGGCAAGCAGTTATGCCGCAAAGCATGATTATATTAAGAAACTGCTGCTGTGTGCTGCCAAACTAGCCTCTGGCTTTTTTTTTTTTTGGGGGGGGGGGGGGTTGGGGTGAGAGTAATTATGATAATGAAAGAGGACAGGGCGTGTTGCTGCTGCCTTCACCCTGCCACTGTGTCTACCAACGGAACGTCCATTAGTGCTGCCCTGTTTAGCTCTCCGGACAGCTGGCCACAGTAGTGGGGGTGCCGTTAGCGTCGTACTGCACGCACTTGCTGCCGCAGGCGTAAGGGACACAGGCGCAGTTGTCTCCTGCCCCTCACAGTCTCCACGCGGCGGATGATCTCCCCATTTTCCTTGTAGGTGTCGCAGTGCAGCCTGCAGTTTGCGGGCCAGCAGATGCACTCCCCTGCCTGCCGCTGCTGACGCTCCAGGGGATCGGGGAAGGAGGATGCCCTGGTCCCTGAACCAGCATGGCCGCCATGAACTCCACACCCTGCAGCGCCAGGAAGAGGGAGAAAGGCTTCTGCTGAACACAGTGGGTGAAGAAAAGTATACTGTGTTCTTTGTTATCAGAAAAAAAATAATGGTTATGGAAAGTTCATATCTTGAAAAAAATACTCTATACCAAAAAAAACACTAAGTCACTGATCAACCAAACCAAGCCACAAGCTCCCAGACAGAATCCCCGTCATCCCTCTTCATTCCTGGCATAGAATTATAAGTTTTATTATCGGTAAGATTTCTACTTATAAGATGTTATGGCGACCCCATTCCGACTTCATGACGTATAAATAAAAACTGCACTGTGCATGTCTTTTTTTTTTTTTAATAGTCCCTAAATCGGAAATCTCCACTGGGACATTAATTTAAGCACAACAACAACATGTCATTTTGTGCTTGACATCATTCCCTTCGGCACGGGATGGTTTGCTCTTGGTCTAGAGATGCAATAGGCTGTAATGTCCATGCAATATTGTTAGTGTGCAAGTGTTCATACACGGAACCTTCATCGAAATGACCGGGGAAAAAAACTCAGGCCAAAGTCTGGGAAAACCTAGGGCGTGTGATAGGTTGTCCTGTGTGCCTGCAGTTCACTGATATTAATAACCACATGCTACAGGAGTATATGGGTATAAATGCCTACGTAATACTTGCAGGAAAAAAAAGGGAAAGAAATCTGCCATAGCTCAATATACAGAGATCTTAGAACTCTGATAGTAGAAAAATATATGATAGTTATCACAATCCATGTTGACATGATAAGTTTTCTTTTAACTATAATTTTTATTTTTCGAGTTTTGGTTCTATGACTGTTGTGAATGTGTTCCAATTCGTGACGTAACAGCCAGATTACATCATTGGAATGTCACTAGAGAAAAGATGCACACAGAATTGTTGTTGCTGTTTGTAAGTCTGCCCCATGCTCTCCTCAAACGCCTTTGGATAATATTGCTTAGTGTTTCCACATAGATAGATGTACAAATAGCAATATGTTCTGACCTTCCTGCCACTATTAAAACAACTGGAAACTACTGTGTCATTCATGTAACGAAGTCATTTTGGATTTGATAATATTATTTTAACAAACATTCTGTACACACACACACACCCTCATACACACACACACATACACCCTCACACATACCCTCACACACACACACACACACACAAACACACACACACACACACACACACACACACACACACACACACACACACACTGCGCGAAACTACGGCAGTTTCTCAAAATGTAGACATTGAATACTTTTTTTTAAACCACACAGCGCCTCCTGAGAGGAAACCTACCATTGTGGATGGCAGAGTAAACCCGAATAGACCACCGATCCACCCTGTGCTGTGCTGTGCTGTGCTGTGCCCTGCCGTGCTACGTTTGAGTGAAGTGGAATGTATACCAATGTCAGTCACAGAAGATATTCTTCGCGTAAACTTCGGGCTGCCCTCCCCGTAGAAGTATGGTTCTTCTTGTCTTATATGTATAGGTAACATGGTCCATCTTGTCTTATGTGTATAGGTAACATGGTCCATCTTGTCTTATATGAATAGGTAAAATGGTCCATCTTGTCTTATATGTATAGGTAACATGGTCCATCTTGTCTTATATGTATAGGTAAAATGGTCCATCTTGTCTTATATGAATAGGTAAAATGGTCCATCTTGTCCTATGTGTATAGGTAACATGGTCCATCTTGTCTTATGTGTATAGGTAACATGGTCCATCTTGTCTTATATGTATAGGTAAAATGGTCCATCTTGTCCTATGTGTATACGTAACATGGTCCATCTTGTCTTATGTGTATAACATGGTCCATCTTGTCTTATGTGTACAGGTAACATGTCCATCTTGTCTTATGTGTATACGTAACATGGTCCATCTTGTTCTATTTGTAAGTGCAATATTATGGTCCATCTTGTCCTACATGTATGGGTAATATGGTCCACCTTATATAGATCTATGGACTTAAGTCCACCTTGTCTGTATCTATGGGTAGAGCGGCCTGCCCTCAGTAGATTTGTGTTTCGCATGTTTAACTGTCTTTAAGTGTATTTTCTAATCCCTTGCCAGATTCAATGCCTGATTTATTTTTTACAGCTAGATCAGTATTGCCCATTGAATATCAACACTTCCCTGGTACCAAACACAACCCTTAGCAAGATCAAGGGTGATGCTGGTCTTTCATATATACCGGAAGAGCATATGCCTTCTGAGGATAAAACGATGAACACCTGTCAGGTGAATTTCCTGGATACAGAATGATGATGTCTACCCTCTCCCTCTTCAGTGACTTTCATAGCTCATGCTTTTTCTTGTGATGGCCCTCAGCATTCCATTGTGTAAAGACAATGACTTTTTAAAACTATGCTTCTACATCTTTACTTCATACCACACCATCTACATCTTTACTTCATTTTTTTCTTGGTATGACTGCTTTTTTTTTTTTTTTAAACTGTCCTTTCCTTTTTTCAGCATCACTAATTCTCTTACTTTAGAATGACCAGGAACTTGTACAACGTAGATGATCGTTTTCACATACATTCTTAATTTAACGGATTAACATTTCAAAAAACATACAAACTTGGATAAGGGATGCTTTCACCCTCACATACACATAGATAGTAAAGACAATAATTATAGGCTGCTGCTGTTTCTGGCTGACTTGCTTGGTTGCTTGGTTTGTACTTCCTGTTCTCTTCCTGTGTCGCTCTTCCAGGATGGAGAAGAGGCTGGGTAGCCAGAAAATAAGCGGGAGGGAGGGAGGGAGGGAAGAGAGAGAGAGAGGAGAGAGAGAGAGAGAGAGAGAGAGAGAGAGAGGAGAGAGAGAGAGAGAGAGAGGAGAGAGAGAGAGAGAGAGAGAGAGAGAGAGAGAGAGAGAGAGAGAGAGAGAGGCCACACAGATCAGAGATGCACACTTCAACACAACTTTCTGACTCAATTTTACTCCGACTTTATATCACAGCTATCGCCCTCTCCATCTCCCCTTTCACTTTAGTACAACCCTTAACACCTCTCCCCCTCTGTGTTTTGTTTTTTTAAGGACAAAGAACAAGCTGGCCTGAACAGTTCAGAAAGTGGTCAAAGGGAAAATACCTCTGCATATTCAAAGGGAATAAAACTGATGGTTGTCTCCCATATACCATGTACATTACACCATTCAATCGACAGGAAAAAATGAAAGCATCTATTACCACCACCACCCCAAAAAAACAAACAAACAAACAAAAAACAAAAAAAAAACCAACAGAATAAACCCACAAAACATTAAATAATAGTAAGAATGCATAATTATTGTTATCATTATAGCGATAATGATAATGAAGATGATGATAATCCCACGATTAACCCGGGGACGGGATAGCCTAGTGGTCAGAACATTGCGCTCGCAATTTGGCGACCCGGGTTCGATTCCCGGTCGAGGGGATTTTTCCTTCTGGAGTTAACATCAGTGCTGACTCTATTCCCCCAAAAGTCTTTCGGATGAGACTAAAAACCGAGGCCCCGTGTGCGAACGCACGCAGAACATCTTGCGCACACGTTAAATCCTGCTCCGCTTTTCGTAAGAGTAGGCCATCGTGTGCCGGTGGGAACAGATGACATTTACAAAATTGCATACACACGGGGACTAGATGTAAAAAAGCATATAATTGCTTATTCCATTATCTTCGATATAAATGAATAAAAAATTTTAAATGAATACACACACACTTTGACTTTGATTTTCACGCGCGCGGACACACACACACACACACACACACACACACACACACACACACACACACACACACACACACACACACTAACACAACATTGTGGTGAATATATAATATATGTTGAAATGAAGACGGACAACACACACACACACACACACACACACACACACACACACACACACACACACACACACACACACACACCCTGAGCCAAGCATGTATGTACCTCCGAGAATCAGCTTTTTCATTTTTGTCATTCATCTTTTCAAAGCTTTCACACAATTTGATTTTCTTCATTGTATCAAATAATATACATGGAGAGGCCAAAACTTTAGACGAAAATTGCTAAAATTTGTTTTCGGTCGTGGGGCTTCACCCCCCCCTGGTCCTCCCCAACGGGGGCGTTGCCTCCTGTACCCCATTGGGGGACAACCCCCAGAC
>CM060325.1:5246921-5266921 GCA_030674155.1 Stramonita haemastoma | reverse complement strand
TTCTCATGTCTTTTGTCTTCCATTTTCCATGTCTGCCGATACATAAACAATTGAGTCATTCAGTTCTCTGTCTGTCTGTCTGTCTGTCGTCTGTCTGTCTGTCTGTCTCGTCCTGCTCTGCTCTCTCTCTCCTCTCCTCTCTCTCTCTCTGCTCTCTCTCTCTCTCTCTCTCTTGGTCTGCTCCTAGTGTTGTCTCGATTCTCTTCTGTCATGTTCTTCTCTCTCTCTCTCTCTCTCTCTCTCTCTCTCTCTCTCTCTCTCTCTCTCTCTTCTCCTCTCTCTCTCTCTCTCTCTCTCTCTCTCTCTCTCTCTCATTGTCTCGCGATACATTATATATCTATATAGTGTCTTATTCTTGTTCTCTTGTACATCGTAAGAATTTTATTTTTATTCTTCTCTCATCTCTATGTTCCCTGGCCTTTCCCCGAGTCTTTCTTTATCCTTCTAAATCTTCTCCTTGCTCTCCTTCTCTCCTCTCTCTCTTCTCTCTCTCTCTCTCTCTCTCTCTCTCTCTCTCTCTCTCTCTCTCTCTCTCTCTCTCTCTCTCTCTCTCTCTCTCTCTCTCTCTCTCTCTCTCTCTTATATCTCTCTCTCTCATCTCTCTCTCCTCTCTCTCTCTCTCTCTCTCTCTCTCTTCTCTCTCTCTCTCTCTCTCTCCTCTCTCTCTCTCTCTTCTCCCCTCTGCTCTCTCTCCTCTCTTCACCCCCCCTCTCTCTCTCTCTCCTCCCCCCCCTCTCTCTTTCCCCCCCTTCCCTCCCCACCACCACCACCCTTTCTGTGTGCAGCTGTCCTCTTTCACGTCATCGATAATGACCTAACTGTCGTCTGCGTCCATCGATTGTGCCCCTTGCCGGCCCCAGCATCGATCAGCAGAAGTGTGTGAGGCCGACCTCGGAACACGTTGCCTGCCCCCTCCTCCCTCCCTCTCTTCCTCCCTCTCTTTCTCCCCCCCCCCCTTCCCCCACCACCGCTTGTTGATGCCCTTTGCTGCTGTTGTCGTTGATAGTGGTGGTGGTGTGGTGGTGGTGGTGGGGGTGGGGGTGGGGGGTTGTGGTGATTTTCGTATTGCTGTTTTTGATCTTTCTTGTTGTTTTTCTTTCTTCTTGTTGTTCTTGTTCTTCTACAACAACAACAACAACAACAACAACAAACAGTTACTACTACTACTACTACTACTACTACTACTACTACTACTACTACTACTACTACTACTACTACTACTACTACTACTATCTTCTTCTACTTCTTCTTCTTCTTCTTCTTCTTCTTCTTCTTCTTCTTTCTTCTCTTCCTTCCTTCTACTACCACTCTTCTCCTCTTCCTTCCTCTCTTTTTCTTGTTCTTCTTGTTCTTTTCTTCTTCTCCTCCTCCTCCTACACCTCCTCCTCCTCCTCTCTCTTCTTCTTCTTCTTCTTCTTCTTCTTCTTCTTCTTCTCTTCTTCCTTCTTCTTCTTCTTCTTTCTTCTTCTTCTTCTTCTTCTTCTCTTCTCTCTTCTCCTCTCCTCTCTTCTTCTTCTCTCTTCTTCTTCTTCTTCTTCTTCTTCTTCTTCTTCTTCTTCTTCTTCTTCTTCTTCTTCTTCTCCTCCTCCTCCTCCTCTTCTCTTCTCTCTTCTCTCTCTTCTCTTCTCTTCTCTCTTCTTCTTCTTCTTCTTCTTTTCTTCTTCTTCTTCTTCTTCTCTCCTTCTCTTCTTCTTCTTCTTTCTTCTTCTTCTTCTTCTTCTTCTTCTTCTTCTTCTTCTTCTTCTTCTTCTCCTTGTTTTCCTCCTGTGTTGTAAACAAGGTGGTTTTATTTTCGTAACCAATGGTTGACCTAGTTCATTGATTAACTGTCTGAGCAAGTGATTGACACATCTTTGTTTCCACGGAGATAAAGTAATGAGCATTGAATGAGGGTGCTTGTTGTTGTTGTTTTTTATCTTGCCTTTGTCCTTTGAAAATAACGAAAAAAAGAAACAAAATCGAGGCCCCTGCCTTGTACGAAAGTTACGCACACTTTAAAACCTGTTCCGCTTTTCGAAAGAGTAGGCTGTTGTGTCCTGGTGGGAACTAATAACAAAATTTACAAAACTGCATACACACAGGGACTGGATGTAAAGAAAAATCACAGAGTGCTTATTCCATCATCCTCGTTAAAAAAAAGACTAACTAACTAACTAACTAACTAACTAACTAACTAACTAACTAACTAACTAACTAACTAACTAACTAACTGAATGATGAATGAATGAATGAATGAATGATGAATGAATGAATGAATGAAAAAAGGAATAAAGGAATAAATGAACTGAGTAGGTACCTCTGGTTTATCATAAATGTTGTTGTTGTTGTGCGTTCCCCATGTTAACACTCTGTGGGTCACCTAGACTACGCACTTTGACTCATTCATCCCATCTGGGATTCACTGTGAGATTGGAACTGCACGCTGAATGAGAAGTTTGCGTGTATGACTGTTTTTTTCAAGTACAGGCAGCCATACTCCGACTTCAGACGATTTTTTTCTCTTTTAAAGGAGAGTGCAGGTTGTTATATTAAGAGCTTGTCATGGCTGAAGGCAATCTCAACACAACATTTTACAACATAACAACATTTTAGTGTAGGCCTTGGCAATTAGCTGACGTCAATAACTAATAGTTTTTGGCCTGGGCCAGCTTATAATAAATGACAAACCACCAAATACGTTGATCACAATACAAACAACAGTAACAACAACAACAACATCAACAACAACAACAACAGTAATCTTTTCTGTTGTTGCGATACTTTGCTGCTGCTGCTTTTGTTGCTGTTGCTTCTGCTGCTGCAACTGATGTTGTCATCGTTGTTTTCGCCACGTTGGTGTCGTTGCCGTCGTCGTCGATGTAGAGATGGGCCTTGTTCTGGGGTTTTGCTGTTGTGACGGCTTTGCTTGGGTTATGATGAGGTTTGTTGTAGTTGTTGTCGTTGTTATTTTGCATTTTTTGTTGGGGCTTTTGTTGTTGTGGTTTTGGTTTTGTTTGTTTTTTGTTGTTGTTTTTTGTTGTTGTTTTTTTTTGGGGGAGGGGGGGGGGGGGTTGGGAACATTAACTCACTTTGTACCATTTAAACTAGAATTCATTTTCACACGAAATCACCACTTGAGAAGTGGTTTAATTAAAAAAAAACTTGCGACATCCACACGCAAGTTTTAACTACATCAAAGTAAAACCAGAGAAGCTGATATAACTTATTTTCAATGATGTTCACAGCATCATAGAAACGTGACTTTTCACTTCTACACTTCTTTTTTGCAGATGATACTTTAAATAACAGTAAATATCTGACAGACTTCGCTATACTACTTTGGACAATCATTCCTTGTGCTAGAAGAGAATGTGACCGTTTGGGGTTGGTAAGGGTTTAGTTGGTGAGTGGGCCGGCAAGTTGGTTAGTGGGTTAGGTTGGTAGTCGGTAGCCAAATTAAACGTCAAAGACAAACTTTTTATGTTCAGTGGTATATTGAATAAGCAGAGAAATTGCTTTTTTCATGAAGCCATACATCTAAGAAAAAAATCATATATCTGTATATATGAGAAGGAAAACCTAAAGAAAACAGTCAGTTGGTTATTCGGTTGGTTGGCTAGTTTGTTTACTGGTTTGCATGTTCGTTTGCACCTTTGTGTGTTTGCTTACATCAAACAACTTGTTGAAAAAAAGTTCTGGTTTAAGAAATCTGTGGCAGAGAGCAGACTTCCTTATTTCTGTATTTTCAGTGCGCAAACTGTGTACTTCGGGCTGTGTCCTGCAATCAGGTCATTGCAGAGGTTTTGCTTTTAACACCGCTTTTGTCATCAGAGGGAAAACTCTCTTCAAAATCCGCTCAGCTGTAAATACATCCTTTCTTTACGCTGACTGTAAAGAGACAATGTCACCCAGATTTCTTTAACGAGAGAAACTTCTCTTCTTGTGTGGCTCTAGCCATCAACTTACTGCCAGCTACTCCCGGCAATGGCCCTACATCTTCCTGTACAAAAGCACACCACTCTGGTTTTCACCACAGAAATAGTAGGCCTGCTGGTGAAAGGTCTAGAGTGCAGCGAACATCATGAACAGTGCGAGGTTTTAAATATGCCCTGCACTAATGTGTAACACGCCAACATTGCAGTAATTCTTCATTAAACGTCACTTTTCAAAAGCAAGAAACAACAAAATTAAAACCACATTTCCTGAGAATAAAAGCCCTAAACAAACAAACAAGAACTACAAAGAAGATAAACAACCATAAAAAAAACTAGAACAAGAAGAACAGGAAGAACAAGAAGTCGAAGAGAAGAAAGAAAGAAAGGAAAGAAGAGAGGCAGACAGACAGAAGGAAAGAAGACAAGTTATCGGCTAATTTCTGCTGGTGTTACCGGCAAACTCTGGCAGCTAGTGACAAGTGAGGCCGTAATGAGCTGTGACCTTCTCCACCCGTCACCTCGCCAGTCACTGTGTCGTCTGCAGCTATCGAATTGTTGCCCTTGTCATACATCCCGTCCTAAATAACTCCACAAATAAATACGTGTAATGTAGGTCACTTAAATGGCTGATTCGCCATCCTATCATCTTGGCAGGAAGAAATTGACGAAGGAGAAAAAATGCCTGAAGTTCTTTTCGATTTTCATGTAGGTTTCTAGATTTATTATTCTATTCTACTTTTTTGTGTTTTTATTTTCAGGTTTTGCATGTGTGAGCTTATTTTTTTGTAGCTTGCAAGCGTGCCCTAATTTTCCGGACTTTGTTTTTGGTGTTTTGTTGTTGTTGTTTTTTAATTCTGAGAGCTGACAGGAAAACAGCGGTTAAAAGGTGTTCATTATCAAAAGGACATATTCCCCCTCATGCTGCAGAACAAAATGGCGGAAGGCATAAACCCGGCAAAGCCATGTATCCCTCCGATTGTGATTTTTCATTTTGTTTTAGTTTCCTTCTGTTCTAGTTTTATGCTATATTTGATATAATTTGATTTGAGTTGAGTTGATTTTGTTGTTTTGTTTGTCTGTTTTTAACAGCAAAAAACGATCAAAACTAATCCGGTTTCTACCAAATGGTGGCTGACAGCCTTCTCTATGTACGCTCTCTCTTCTCTCTCTCTCTCTCTCTCTCTCTCTCTCTCTCTCTCTCTCTCTCTCTCTCTCTCTCTCTCTCTCTCTCTCTCTTCTTCTTCTTCTTCTTCTTCTTCTTCTTCTTCTTCTTCTTCTTCTTTCTTCTTCCTCCTCTTCACTTTTTTCAAGGAGGTCTCAACACGTGTAAACATCCAACAGGCTTCACCACACCTGCCATCAATCATCCAGCACATGTTGGCCACATGCAGAATCCACTGCACCGCAAGGCTCCGCTGCATGCTGGGTATTCTTGTCCCTCCAAAACCCCACTGGATGCCAAAACAAGTTACGGGACAGTTCATGTGCAGGAAAAAACACGATTTTCTGCAGGCACGCACCTAGATGAAAGAGTAAAGCACAGGCAGGCCTGCAAAGGAGAGGAACTGTATAAAGATGTTGTGTAAAGGTAAAAGGTAAAGGTGTCCCATAACCTGTGTGGTCGTAGGGGAGCGAGGCATCAGAGACATCAGCTTCTCTAGGGCCCAGCATATTAGGGCGGCGCCCATCTCCTCTCCCTCGCTGCTTTACCTTCCCTGACCCTAAAGAGGGCTGGGGGGCTGTACTGAAGCCAAGGCGAGCAAACCACCCATCCAACTGGTAACTAACACGATTCTGATTAAACTTAGCTTGGGGAAAGCGAGTGCTCTGACCACTTTGCTATCCTGTCCCACCCCACCCCCCTTTTTTTTAAGATGTTGAAGTGTTAAAAAAAGAGAAAAAAAAAAGAGAACTGGACCCGGCAGACTGGAGTAGCCCCTACAGGAAGTCCGTCAGGTCAACCTAGATTCGATCTCGTGATCTACATACAGCAAGCACAGGGGGAATTCCTAGCCCTGAATTCAAGAAGGTGGGGGATGCTTTTTTACTGACAGCCCCCCCCCCTCACCACGTATCCCCACGGGAGATTATGAGGTTACACATGATGGCACAGAAATACAAAGTTTAGATTTTGCTCTTAGTTTTGTTTGAAGATGATAGACTCTACACACAAATTTGCTTTATGAAATGTTGACAGGTTTACTCTAAATCTAGCTCGCAGTCATTTCTTTTCACATAATGACGGCTTGACCACATTCATCCTTTTTTTTTATACCACTTTATGTCACAGTCAGATTTCGGGCTGCCCTCCGTAGGGAGAGCGCGTCGCCACAAGTGCAGCGCCACCCTTTTTTTTCTTTTTCCTGTCTGCAACTGTATTTGGTTTTGTGTTTGACATGATTTAGATGTGAAAAATCATCTTGAAAACATTCAGAAACCAGCAGAACATTTCCACAAGAGTGAAAAAGGGAAAAGACACTACATGAACATAAACCTAACCGGGAGTTCTGACCACACAGTCTTTGTGAGGATTAATTATTTCTTGCACTCAGACTAGCATGCATTGTGCTCATGATGATGTAATTGCTCGCATGCATTCACGCACCGCATGCGCGCACTCGGCTCACTCACGCATGCACACCCAACGGTTTGGCTCACATACACACACGCGTACATAGGGAGAAAGTGAAGACAGATGGGATGGGATGAGAGAGAGAGAGAGAGAGAGAGAGAGAGAGAGAGAGGGGGGGGGGTTGGGGTCAGACAGAGAGAGGAGACAGAAGCCGGAAAAAAGAGACAGAAAGAGTGAAACAAAATAGAGACAAAAGAAAGAGACAGACAGAAAGCAAAAAAAAAAGGACACACAACATAATTATTGTAGACAGAAAAGTATAGCGACACAACAACCCAAAATTATGATGAGGTGAAGAAATACACCACACACACACACCTCTCTCATCTCTCTCACACACACACACAACACACACACACACACACACACAACACACACACACACACACACACACACACACACACACACACACACACACACACACACACACACAGAGAGAGAGAGAGAGAGAGAGAGAGAGAGAGAGAGAGAGAGAGGAGGAGAGAGAGAGAGAGAGAGAGAGAGAGAGAGAGAGAGAGAGAGAGAGTCAAGTCAAATTCTTTTATTTCGGAGTTAATAAATAACCACATGCGTTTTTTTACGTTCAGTACAGAGAAAGAGTGAGCGAGCCAGCTAGCAAGCGACGAGGAGAGAGAGAGAGAGAGAGAGAGAGAGAGAGAGAGAGAGAGAGAGAGAGAGAGAGAGAGAGAGAGAGAGAGAGAGAGAGAGAGAGAGAAGAGAGAATGAAGAGACTATGAGTGTGCAGAGAGAGAGACAGCCAGCAGTGGCGAAAGCCAAGGGGCATGCAAAGGACAAAAAGAGATCAATAACTGCACAGGAACTAAAGGCAGGTCTGCATTCACACACACACTCACACACCAACACACACACACACACACACACACACACACACACACACACTGCAGAAAAAGAAAAAGTCAGGTCTGACCCCTCCCTCACAACAACTTTAGGCTGCCTTCACACAGTAGGCACAGACTTTGCTGCTTCATAGTTAGGCTCTTCTCACACTTGTGCCATTGACATGAAGGAAAAGAACAGAAAGGAAAGCAAGCCTCTAACAACCCCCACACAACTTGAAGCTGTCTTCACACATAGACATCGTTGTGTTCTTTGGCTCTCCTTACACAGGGGATATTTACATGAATTTTCGCACAGGTTAAAACCAGGTTCAGTTTTGGGAACAGCAGGCCATTGCATGCTGATGGGAGGGATGACAAAAATGTCAAAGCCTCATACACATGGGGACTTGATGTTTAAAAACAAAGCCAAAAAAAGGCACATGAGTACTTATTCGATGATCCTCAATATTGTTTAAATTAAAGATTAAACAGTACATGAAAAATTAAGGAGTGACAACATTAGAAACAATTTCGACTGTTCTGGCTGTGTTGTTTGCTCTGCGGGCAGTATGGCCTTACATAGTTTATTAAAAAAATATTATAGGGCCTTAAGAGTTAAAATATCATAAGTATTTCCTCACATTAAACAAATCAACTAATGAAGCATTGTAAACATGTCAGACATTCACCCCCCTCCCTCCCCCCACCTTCCAGTCCTATCTCACCCATATGCGCTTCAGCACAATCTTCCAATAAAAACAGTCAAAACAAGGTAGAGCTAAAGTTACAACGATAGTTTGGCATATAAAGCTAAAGTTACCAAGGATAGTTTGGCATACTGACACAGAGGCTGTAGCTCTAAACTGCAGAAGCCTTCATGTTACGTTTTAGACACAACACTAACACTGTGACCTGTGGCATCAGAAACCACAATAACAAATCCAAAAAAGGACGAAGAAAAGAGAGACAACAAAAGTAAAAGGTGTATTAACAAGGATATGGAGAAATAAAGACAAAAAACAGGACAGACAAACCAACAGACAAAGACAAACAGGTGGACAGGCAGGCAGGCAGACAGACAAGACGGTCAAGTGAAGTCATTGCATGAATAAATTATTGAGAGTGGGAAGGAAGAGGGGGATATTTAACAGTGTACGAGCCAAACAACAATAGAAAGAGGTGTAAAGGGTGCATGGGGTGGTGTGGGGTGGGGTGGGGGTGCAGAATGACAGCAGGGTCTTAAAAAAGAGTCCCTCTCTTGTTTGAACAATGAACGACAGGCAGATAGACCACACAGGTAAATTCTACCAGGACCCTTTCTCAAAATATAGCGTGTGCACAGGAGCACACACACACACACACACACACACACACACACACACACACACACACACACACACACACACACACACACACACACACACACAGGGGGGGGGAGAGAAACTTTGAAAGAAAACAAAGAAATAGCAAGAGAATTTTTCTAAAACCCAAACAAATAGGTAAGACATGTAGCCAAGACAGACAAAATAAACAAAACAATACAACAACAACAACAACAAACAACAACAACAACACAACAGGGCAAAACAACTGAAATCGGAAAAGGACATTTTAAAAAAAAAAGGGGGGTAGTCTAAAAATAAAAAAAAGACACCAAAAGAAAAGAAATGAAGCAAACACACAAGTGATGATGATGTGTAGAGACAGCCACAAGATGTGACATGTACTGCACTGCCCATCTGTGGCTTCAGGAGGGAAGGGGAGAGGGGGGGAGGGGGCGGGGGGGGGGACTGATGGGGAAAGGGGAACATACGATGGAATAAGGGCAGGGAAGAGAGGTGAGTGATGAGAGGGAGGCCTTGAGAAGCAAGATTGCACAACTGCAGGAGGAGGGGATGTTGAGCTTTAAAAAAAAAAACCTTTGAGGGGGGGAGGGGAGGATGGGGTGTGTGAAAAAACCTGTAGCAGTGGAAAAAAAAACCCACAACAAACTTGTTGCAGTGATGAGTAGTTTCTTTTTCCAGGTTTTAAGAATGTTGAAGCAGATACAGCAGTCCATACACTTTAGTTTTTGGTCCATACACTTTATTTTTTGGTCCATACACTTTATTTTTTAGGTCCATACACTCTGTTTTTTTGGTCCATACACTTTAGTTTTTGGTCCATACACTCTGTTGTTTTGGTCCATACATGCTACTCCACAACTGTGTCAAGAAACCGACTTGAGCCTTTGTTTAACCAACTCCAGAATACGATGCACAGACTGGATGGGCTTTGGTGCCTGGTGGAGTTCTTTACTCCCCTATTCTTCCAAATTTATGAGGCCTTCTTCCACTCCCCAGTTCTTTGTTTGTTTTTTTATGTTTGTTTGTGTGTGGGTTTTTTGTTGTTTTTTTTTGGGGGGGGGAGTGTTTTGTTTTGCTTTTGGATGTTGTTGTTTTCAGTTTTGTGTGTGTGTGTGGTGTGTGTGTGTGTGTGTGTGTGTGTGTGTGTGTGTGTGTGTGTGTGTGTGTGTGTGTGTGTGTGTGTGTGTTTGTTTGTTTGTTTGTTTGTTTGGGTTGTTGTGTTTGTTTGTTGTTGTTTTTTTGGGGGGATTGGGGGTTGGGAGGGTGTTTGTGGTTTTTTGTAGATGGATTTTTCCACCTAACTTCCCTCAAAAATGTGTATTTTCTCTTTCTGTCCTTACTCTCTAGCGAATGTGATGCAGCATAGTGTGGAAGGTTCTGCACACATGACACTGGGGGTGGGGGTGGGAGGGGGGAGTCCAATTAAAACACACACACACACACACACACACACACACACACACACACACACACACACACACACACACACACACACACACACACACACCAGGATATGTATCAGTGGTCTAGAGGTAATGCGCCTGCCTTGAAAGCCAAAAGTCCCGGTGGGAAGTGTGTGGTGGTTTGATCTCCATTTGGGCTCAAAACTTTTCTCTCCATCCCTTAGACCATGAGTAGTGGTCTGGGTGCTAGTCTTTCAGGTGAGACGATAAACCGAGGTCCTGTGTGTGACGCAACATGATTTAGCGCCCGTAAAAGAACCCACGGCAGCAAGGGGGTTGTCCCTGGAAAAAAGTCTGTAGAAAAAAGCCACTCAGATAAGGAAACAAATACAGTTGCAGACAGGAAAAAAAAAATTGGTGGTGCTGCTCGTGTGGCGACAGCCTCCCCGTGGCGGAGAACAGCCTAAATTTTATGCAGTGAAATCTGACATGACTTAAAGCAGTGTAGAATAATATGGTAATATAACTCATCAATAACAAGCAAACATGGACCAAGGTCCATATCCAAAGGGGGTCAGTATTCTGTTGATCTCTCCTCCCCCTCTTTTCTAACCTAGCTAGTTTAGCACCAGAATGACTACATGCCAATGGTGGCCTGCACTGCATTTTTTGTTCCTAAATGGGTTCTTGAAGTTAGCTGGTTTCTACCTCCTCTGTGTGGAACAGGTGCCATTGTCCCCTTAAAGGAACAGTGGAGGAAACTGGTTGCAAAATCTTCAGTAGTGCCCCCACGGTCTGAGGGACTACAAGACAGGTGAAGGTGAAGAAACTATTGTCCACTTAAAGGAACAGGTGCCAATATCCACTAAATTAAAGGAACAGGTGTTATTGTCCACTTAATTAAAGGAACAGGTGCTATTGTCCACTTAATTAAAGGAACAGGTGCTATTGTCCACTTAATTAAAGCAACAGGTGTTGTTGTCCACTTAATAAAAGGAACAGGTGCTATTGTCCACTTAATTAAAGAAACAGGTGCTATTGTCCACTTAATTAAAGGAAAAAGTGCTATTGTCCACTTAATTAAAGGAAAAAGTGCTATTGTCCACTTAATTAAAGGAACAGGTGTTGTTGTCCACTTAATTAAAGGAACAGGTGCTATTGTCCACTTAATTAAAGGAAAAAGTGCTATTGTCCACTTAATTAAAGGAACAGGTGCTATTGTCCACTTAATTAAAGGAAAAAGTGCTATTGTCCACTTAATTAAAGGAAAAAGTGCTATTGTCCACTTAATTAAAGGAACAGGTGTTGTTGTCCACTTAATAAAAGGAACAGGTGCTATTGTCCACTTAATCAAAGCAACAGATGCTATTGTCCACTTTAAGAAACAGGTGCCATTGTCCACTTAATTAAAGGAACAGGTGCTATTGTCCACTTAATAAAAGGAACAGGTGCTATTGTCCACTTAATCAAAGCAACAGATGCTATTGTCTACTTTAAGAAACAGGTGCCATTGTCCACTTAATTAAAGGAACAGGTGCTATTGTCCACTTAATTAAAGGAACAGGTGCTTCAAATGTCACCAGGCAGGCCCTTAACTGGAACCCACATGGGAAGCCGAAAGTAGGTCGACCAAAATAGACCTGGTGCAGAGACATATCCAAGCAGAGACAAAGGCAGCCGGAACAACGTGGGCCAAGCTGAAGAAGATCTCCCAGAACCCGGTCCGTTAGAGGGGTGTTGTTGCAGCCCTGTGCTCCCCAAGGAATTCATAGGCCTAAGTCAAGTCAGTCAGTTCTCCTGCAGTGTTAGGGAACTCTCACTGGTGATTGACCTGGTCTCTAACCTCCCATAGCAGTGACTTCAAACACAGCTGAAGGTGTCCAGCATCATCACTCAATTCATGTAGTTCAACACTCACAGACAGGTGGAAACAAGAATCCCTTTTGGGATTAGCTTTTCGGGTTCCATTTTCTGAATCTCAATCAGGCTGGCTGCAAAAAAAACTGTCCAATGGAGTTGGCAGCTGGTAAGAAGGATTCGAGGCCTCTGCCAAAAATTTGTTTTGCAGGGATTTTTTTTCTAGTTTGTGGCCTTGAAGCGACATTTATATCAAATGTGAGAACATTAACAATTCAGCAAAAATACCTCTGATGAAAGCTTTTCCTCTGCACTTTCGTAATCACCAGCAGATACAGTAGCAGCAACAATAATAATAGAATTAATAGTAGTAGGAAAAGCAGCAGCAGCAGCAGTTGTTGAAGTAGTAGTGGTGGTAATAGTGGTGGTGGCGGTGGTGGCGGTGGTGGCGATAGCAGTAGCGTTTGAAGTTGTTGCAGAAATAATCATCACTGTAACAAAAATGAGCAACAACAAAATGGTAGTAGTAGTAGTAGTAGTAGTAGTAGTAGTAGTAGTAGTAGTAGTAGTAGTAGTAGTAGTAGTAGTAGTAGTAGTAGTAGTATAGTATACACACACACAATAGGGGATTTTTAACGTGCATATTTGATCTGCTGCATGTGTATTATACACGAAGGAAATTAAGGCACTGGCATGCCTGTAAGAAAAAAATATATAGAAAAAAAAGAAACATTTATACCAAGGGAATTAAGACAATGGCATGCCTTTGCCTTTGACACACTCACCACAGGTACTGAAGTCTGTGGGGAAACAAAATCTGAGGTCGCCATGAGACCAGCAACCAGGACTAAAGAGCCAGAGACAATTTTCTCTTTATTGCGTGATGATCAATGACGATAAAGATGACGAAATGAGGCTGCTATGAAAATGCATGGGCTTTGAGACTACTGTCATAGAGCTGAACTCTGGGCTTCCTGTCATAATCTATCCCCATAGTCGATCCTGCACAGAGATAGAAACACCTGCAGTGTTGGTAAGATCGTTTGAGAGACACTCTCAAAATAACAACTGTAAAGTGGATGAAATTCGACTATGTGATCCCTATCTTCGCAATGAGCCTATAGCAAATTCACTCCTGATAGGAGCTGGCTGGAGTCGGAAAAATCCATAGGACTCTTACAGGATGTAAGCCTGCAATCCTCCAGCCCATAACGCAACATGCTGGCCATTGCACCCTGGTAGCTGGTGAGCAACTGCAATGACAGCAATGACAGTAGTAGCAGCAGTAGCAGCAGCAGTAGCAACAGTACAGTAGTAGCAGTAGCAGAAGAAGTGGCAGTAGAAGTAGTAGTAGCGGTAGCAACAGTAGTAGCAGTAGCAACAGTAGTAGCAGTAGCAGTAGAAGAAGTAGCTTCAATTAAGCACTTTGATTTGTTTTTGCAAGATATAACACTATATAAATTCCATTTAGTAGTAGTAGTAGTGTAGTAGTAGTAGTAGTAGTAGTAGTAGTAGTAGTAGTAGTAGTAGTAGTAGTAGTAGTAGTAGTAGTAGTAGTAATAGCAGCAGCAGCAGCAGCAGCAGCAGCAACAGTAGTAGCAATAGCAGTAGCAACAGTAGTAACAGTAGCAGTAGCAGCAGTAGTGTTTCCAAATGCGGTGGCACCAGAACCAGGTACAAGCAACAGCACCAGTAGCCTCGCCTGCCTGACATGCAGAAAAAGTGACAGAGCACCCCCCTCCCCCCTCTCCCTGCCGCAAATTTCACCCCCCCCCCAAAAAAAAAAAAAAAAGAAAGAAAAGAAAAAGAAAAGAAAGAAATGACTACTGGCGAACAGCAAAAGAAGAAGAAAAAGAAGAACAAGTTGAAAAGAAAACAGACATGGAGAAAACACAAATTCCAGCAAGGACAGGCCATCGATTTTTCTTCCCCAGCTTTTGCATTCCCCACAGGAGGGAACCCACCACCCCCACCCCACCCCCCACCCTCCATCCCCTACCCCCACACCACCCTGTCTCTTTACCTCTTACTCTTACCCACATCCCTTCCCCTTGAAGTTTTTTCTTCCCATTAGCACCAACCTCCCTCTCTATTTTTCAACTCACCCCCATCCCTCACCCCCCCCACCCAACAGTTTTGGTGTGTCTGCTCTGCTCTGGTCTCTTCTCTCTCTCTCTCTCTCTCTCCTCTCTCCTCTCTCTCTCTCTCTCTCTCTCTCTCTCTCTCTCTCTCTCTCTCTCTCTCTCTCAACCTCAACTTTTCCAATAATTTCTCTATTTCTTCTTTTTTTTTCTTTTCTTTGTCTTGTTTTTTTCTTTTTTCTTCTTTCTTCTCATGTCACCCTTTCTTTCTATGCTCCCCTCTCCTCCCCCCTTTCCACTTCCTTTTAATCGTCACCCCCACCCCCCACCACCCCCTCCTCCTTTCCCATCATGCACAAGACCAAATCGTCATCACGGCTGCATCATCCTAAGGCCTCAGTGCTGACCCAAATACGCATGCGCAGCAGTGAGACTCAGACGGACAGTAAATTAAGTTCAGACAGAGACAGAGAGAGAGAGAGAGAGAGAGAGAGAGAGGGGGGGGGGGGGGGGGTAGCAGTGCAGTGCAGTTTCACGTGCATATGTATTATCTGCCTGGCTTACACAGACCTCAATCGATAAATGGCGACCTTCATGCCCAATCTTTGCCCCTTACCCTCACCCCCCCCACCCCCCACCCCCAAATCCGCTTTCACCCCCCCCCCCCCCCCTCCCCTCTTCTACCTTTCTTCTTTTTTTTAAGCATTTGTAGTCTGATTTTATTGTGAGGTTGTTGTGGTGGTGGTTTTGGGGGTGTTTTTGTTTTTTTTGGTTTTTTGCTTTTTGTTTGAAGTGGTGAAGACTGTGATTAAGAATCTTAAGATTAGATTTCCCATTATTATTTTTTTTTTAACAGTCTATGTTGTTGTTGTTGATAAGTTTTTTTTCTGTGTGTCTGCCTGCTGTTTTTTTGTGTGTCTTTTTTTTAAAGACATCTTGTTGATGACTGTGAGGAACTGTCAGTGTCTGTCTTTGTTTGTCCATTTATTTGTCTGAATCAGTAAAGATTTGTTGAGTGTATGTTGGTCTGTCTTTTTTTGTCTTTAAGTCTGTGTGTGTGTTTTTGTGTGTGTGTGTGTGTGTGTGTGTGTGTGTGTGTGTGTGTGTGTGTGTGTGTGTGTGTGTGTGTGTGTGTGTGTGTGTGTGTGTGTGTGTGTGTGTGTGTGTTTGTCCCATTAGTCTCTCTCTCTCTCTCTCCCCCTCTCTCTCTCTCTCTCTCTCTCTCTCTCTCTCTCTCTCTCTCTCTCTCTCTCTCCTCTCTCTCTCTCTCTCTCTCTCCTCTCTCTCTCTCTCTCTCTCTCTCTCTCTCTCTCTCTCTCTCTCTCTCTCTGTCTGTTAACACCCCCACAACACACATGTACACAGACACAGGGACACAGACACAGGCACAGGCACAGGCACACACACACATATATATGATATATATATATATATATATATATATATATATATATATATATATATATATATACATAAATACATACATACATCAACATACATACATACATACATACATACATACATACATACATACATACATACATACATACATACATACATACCTACATACCTACCTACATACCTACATACATACCTACATACCTACATACCTACATACCTACATACATACATACATACATACATACATACATACATACCTACCTACCTACCTACCTACCTACATACATACATACATACATACATACATACATACATACATACATACATACATACATACATACATACATACATACATACATACATACATACATACATACACACCAAATGCAAAGATACCACAAAAAGAAGAGAAGAAAAAAACCAGACAAAAAGTGATAAACGAGGCTGTGTTGTTTTTATTCTTTTTATATTTTTAAGAAGACAAAAAAAGAAGACAAAGTCTTTTGGAGTGTGAAGAAGAAAACAAGATGTGACATGAACCCCCCTCCACCTCCACACCCCTTTCCCTCCCCTTCCCTCCTCTCCCTGCCTGTGGCAAGAAACGATGTAGGGGGTGGAGACAGAAAGAAAGAGAGGGGGGGGGGGGGGGAGAGTGAAGACAATGAGAAGGAGAAAGAAGGGAGAGGCGGTGGACATGCTTATTGAAAAAGCATGCACACTTTTGATGAGTTTGGAGTTGTTCCATTCCTCTCTTTCATTTTTTTTATTTATGTTATTTTTGTTATTTTTTCTTTTTGGTTATTTTTTTCTTTTGTAAAGGTCCACCAGAGAGAGAGAGAAAAAAAGGGTTAGTATTCAGTTTTTTTAAGCTGTTGCAGGGAGCGAGACAGTCCATACACGCTGCTGTATATTAAAAGCACATGAGTGCTTATTCCATTATCCTCGATATAAAAGAATAAATAAATAAATAAATAAATAATAAATAAATAAACTGAGATCCACACAGTACACATTTCATTAGCTGTATGTTCCAGTGTTCTTGTGATGTCTCCGCTACATCTTGACTGTTTTATGTTCATTTGGATTCAATACATCGTTCTGCCCTCCTCGTTCTGTTTTTCAGGGGTAGAATTTTTAAAATTTTAAAATTATTTTTATTTATTTATGTAGGTAAATATGTATGTATGTATGTATGTATGTATGTATGTATGTATGTATGTATGTATGTATGTATGTATGTATGTATGTATGTATGTATGTATGTATGTATGTATGTATGTATGTATGTAGGTAGGTAGGTAGGTAGGTATGTAGGTATGTATGTATGTAGGTATGTAGGTATGTAGGTATGTATGTAGGTATGTATGTAGGTATGTATGTAGGTATGTATGTATGTATGTATGTATGTATGTATGTATGTATGTATGTATGTATGTATGTAGTAGGTATGTATGTATGTATGTATGTATGTATGTATGTATGTATGTATGTATGTATGTATGTATGTATGTATGTATGTATGTATGTATGTATGTATGTTTAGCCCTAAACAGATGTTTTCTTGCATTATCTTAGGTATACATGATGTAGTCTATCAGAAATGTTTCATGTTCAGTGATTTCTTAAGAAACGAAAACTGAAAACCAAAGCAGAAGCGAAGTGAAGACCAAAGCCATCTTTTTTTTTATAACTTGTTGTGTCTTTTCTGCACCTGTCAATGACGTACCAAAAGTGGTGGATCGGTGGTGTAGTGGTAACGCGCCTGCCTAGAAAGCGAAAAGTCCGGGTCGGAGTGTGCGGTGGTTTAAATCTCGATTGGGCCCAAAACTTTTCCCCCACCCATTAGACCATGAGTGATGGTCTGGGTGCTAGTCTTTTGGATGAGACGATAAACCGAGGTCCCGTGTGTTACACATCATTATTTAGCGCACGAAAAAGCACCCACGGCAACAAGAGCGTGGTCCCTGGCAAAATTCTGTAGAAAAAAAGTCACTCTGATAGGGAAACAAATACAGTTGCAGACAGGAAAAGAGAAAAAAAACATAATGGGTGGCGCTGCACTTGTGGCGACGTGCCCTCCCTAGGGAGAGCAGCCCGAATTTCACGCAGAGAAATCTGCTGTGACAAAATGTAGTATTAAATATAATTTTTTAAAAAATAAAATAAAAGTTGATCTACAACTTCAAGAAGTGTTATTCATCCCTGATAAGGCCTCTGTGGTCAGCTGGGGCCTTAGCAACATGTATTCCATAGATTGTCCATGTGGACAGAATTACAAGGAGGAACATTGTGGCCTTGACCTTGGAGCAAGGTCACTCTGAAGGTTACAACTAACGAATCAAAGTGTTTACATCAGTGTGTCGAAGCTAATCACTGAATCAAACATAAATATATGATCAGCTCTTAAGTACTAGTGGTCTGAGTGCTAGTCTTTCAGATGATATGATATACCCGAGAACCCGTGTGCAATACATATTTAGCTCATAGAAAATAACCCAGAGCTTCAAAAGAGTTGTTCTGGCCAAATTTTGTAGAAAAGAAAACCGCTTGTTAAAGGGAAACATAAATGCTTACAAAGAGGGAAAGGTGAAGGTGTCCCATAACCTGTGTGGTCGTAGAGGAGAGAAGCATCAGAGACCTCAGCTTCTCTAGGGGCCAGCATGTTGAGGACGGCGCCCATCTCCTCTCTCTCGCTGCTTTACCTTCCCTGACCCTAAAGAGGGCAGGTACCCATTTACAGCTGGGTGAATTGGGGGGACGGTACTGAAGCCAAGGCGCACAAACGGTCACCAATCCAACTGGTAACCGCGCTCCACGCTGCTTAACTTGACTGGGGGGAAAGCGAGGGCTCTGACCACTGAGCTATCCCGCCCACCCATTTACAATTAGGAAAAAAAAAATTAAAAAAAAAATAAAAAGTGGTGTTGCTCATGAGGCAACCAGTTCTCCATGGGAAAAAAAGCAGCACAGAATTTCATACAGAAAAATCTGTTGTGACTGAAAGTGGGTATACAAGCAGCGAAACAGTATCGGCACTTGCGATTGGTGCTGTCTCTAACATTCCACATCAACAACGTACTAACAAAGAGGAGCACCAAGTTATGAGACTTCCTCACACACTGGAAAAGAAGCATGCAAACTAGAATCTCACTTGGGATAACTTTTTTTTTTTAAGTTCTAAGTTCTGTGATTCAAGCTGGCTAGATAAAAAGAGAGAGATATTGTATGAAGGAATGCAACTTACTGCATGAAACTATTTCATGTGTTTTGGTTTGTTGTTGGCTTTTTTAAGGGATGGGGGGGGGGGGGGGAGGAGAGAATGGGTGTGTGTGGAAAAGTTGTGGCTGTTAAGTGAAATCAGTCCCAGTATTTGTCACGCTAACAGCAGCAGCAGCAGGAGCAACAGAAACAGCAGCAACAGCAGCAGCAGAAACAGCAGTAACAGCAGCAGCACTAACAGTAGTAGTTGTAGGAATAGCAACAGCAGCATAAGTGGTGGAAATAGAAGAAGTCTTGGTGGTAGTTTAAGCAGCAGAGAGAAGCAGCAGCAGCAGAAATAGAGGCACTGATTGAAGTAATGCTAACACTACAGCAGTAGTGGGGACGGGATAGCCTGGTGGTCAGAGTGATGCGTTTGTGATCTGCTGACCCCGGTTCGAATCTCGTTCAAGAGGATTTTTCCTCTGGAGTTAACATCAGTGCAGACTTCACTCCCCCACAAAAGTCCTTCAGATGAGACTATAAGCGGAGGTCCCGTGTGCGAACTCACGCAGAACATCTTGTGTACATGTTAAAACCCATTCCGCTTTTGGAAGTGTAGGCCATTTTGTGCTGGTGGGAACGAATGACAAAAGTTACAAAACTGCATACACACGGGGACCGGATGTAAAAAAGCACATGAGTGCTTATTCCGTTATCCTCGATATAAAAGAATTATATATATATATATTATATATATATATATATATATATATATATATATATATATAATATATATATTATATATATATATGCTGCTCTACACTACCTCAGAGATACCCACAGTACACATTTTATTAGCTGCAAGTTCCTGTCCTGTTCCTGAAGTAGCAACAGTAGAAGTAAATTCAATAGCAATGGCAGAAACAATGCCTACAACAAGCTATAACACCAAAAACAACAAACCAACATGGAACAAGAAGTGACAGTTCACCCCCTCTCCCTCTGCACCAAATCTCCAAAGAAAAACAAAACGAAAAAATGACTACTAGTGGACAGCAAAGGAAGAAGAAGAAGAAGGAGAGAGAAAAAAGTTGAAGAAGAAAAAAAACAACTGCAAAATGGAGAAAACACAAATTCTAGCATGGACAGTCCATCGATTTTTCTTTCCCAGGTTTTTGCATTCCCCTTGAGAGAGAAACCTTCTCTCTACCCCCCTCTCTCTTTACCTCTAACCCACACCCCTTTGCCTTAAAGTTTATTTTCCTCTCCATCTACTTCATTCCCTATCTGCCCCCCCCCCCTGTCCCCCTGTCCCCCTGTCCCCCT
>CM060325.1:5234421-5241921 GCA_030674155.1 Stramonita haemastoma | reverse complement strand
TCAGAACATTGCGCTCGCAATTTGACCACTCGGGTTCGATTCCCGTTCGAGGGGATTTTTCCTCTAGAGTTAACAGCAGTGCTGACTCCACTCTCCCAAAAAGTCCTTCGGATGAGACTGTAAACCGAGGCCCCGTGTGCTAACGCACGCAGAATATATTGCGCACACGTTAGATCCTATTCCGCTTTTCGTAAGAGTATGCCATTGTTCGCCGGTGGGAACAGATGACAAGATTGAAAAAACTGCATACACACAGGGACTGGATGTAAAAATTAAGCACATGACTGTTTATTCCACTATCCTCGATATAAAAGAATAAATAAAAAGATAAATAAATAAACAAATAAATAAACAAATAAATACATACTGGCATGGGCCGAGTGGTTCCTTGCCCAGTGTGGTAGGCATAAGAGCCTGTCCTTTAGTTCTGTTCATAGCAGGCTTTATCCCAGTTCTTGATTATTAAACCATTGACGCTGGGGGCAACAGCAAAGTGAGAGGCTGCATGATCAGTGGCTTTATCACAGTTCTTGATCACACCATTGACGCTGGGTACAACAGCAAAGTGAGAGGCTGTATGATCAGTAGCTTTATCACAGTTCGTGATGCTGGGGGCAACAACAAAGTGAGAGTTTGTATGATCAGTGGCTTTCTTTCCCACTCATGGAATTCCACTTTACAGCTTAGTCTTTAGTGATAAACTATGACTCTCTGACGAGGAGGCTTGACTTGCACAGTCCTTATGTGCTGCAGCCCTGGGGGCTAGCTGGCCTTTGAAGAACATCTCCAACGCTGACTGTCCTTATGCCCTCTAGGCCGAGAGAGTGACGATGTACTGTGGGCAAGGCATCTCCACTATAATCAAATTTCTGCCCAGTTTCTGAAACAGCAGCTGCTGTTTTGGAGGTCATCGTCGAACACGACGGACAAAAACTAAAATCTACAAGAACATCTTGGCGGCCAACTGAGTTTAAGCTGTCATGGCCACTGGTTCTGATGAGATATTTGTCTGTTTGTCTGTCAGCTCCTCCAGTTTCTAGCATTAATTTGACTTAAGTCCGTTGTTTTGAGATCATCTGTATGTTTATGGTGTAAAGGATTCTGACAGCTGTGCCACATCTCTTGCTGCTTTTGCCTTGAATAAGATTATAGGCATGGTGATGTTGTGTGTTCGTGTGTGTGTCGTGTGTGTGTGTTGTGTGTGTGTTTGTGTGTGTGTGTGTGTGTGTTGTGTGTGTGTGTGTGTGTGTGTGTGTGTGTGTGTGTGTGTGTGTGTGTGTGTGTGTGCGTGCGTGCGTGCGTGCTTGTGTGATTTTCTTTCTTTATTTTTTATGTTATTTCCAGGGAAATGTGTGTGCGTGCGTGCGTGTGTAATTTTTGTTTATCTATTTATTGATTTTATTTTATTTCCAGGATAATGTGTGTGTTGTATTGTGTTCACATAATTAAATAATGTCTTTGCACAGGTGTTGCAGCTTATACTTTATTTGTGCTCAGTGGCGCAGTTCCTATGTCTAATGCAACACATGTTTCTTGTCTTCTTTGTGTAAAAAATGTTGAAAAAGATATGTATTACAAAACAAAAACAAAAAAAATCTTTTCCAATACTAAGCTTCACTTACCCTGCTAAATAACACAGTTTCAGCCAGTTGATTTTTGCTTGGATCCTGCATAGTGTACGCATTAGCCTACATACATTACATCGGGCCTGTATTCAGCCTACATATCATAAACCTATTGTGCCTGGGATGTCAGCACTTCCATTATTAGCTTGCCTTTTCAGATTTTTTACAGTAGCTTGCCTTGCCTTTTTCAGATTTTTAAAAATATTATCTTGCCTTGCCTTTTTCAGATTTTTTTTTTACATTAGCTTGCCTTTTTCAGACTTTTTTTTTTACATTAGCTTGCCTTTTTCAGATTTTTTTTTACATTAGCTTGCCTTTTTCAGATTTTTTTTTTACAGTAGCCTGCCTTTTTCAGATTTTTTTTTTATAGTAGCTTGCCTTTTTCACTTTTTTTTTTTTTTTTTTTACAGTAGCTTGCCTTTGTCAGATTTTTTTTTTTTACAGTACCTTGCCTTTTTCAGATTTTTTTTTACAGTAGCTTGCCTTTTTCACTTTTTTTTTTTACAGTAGCTTGCCTTTTTCAGATTTTTTTTACAGTAGCTTGCCTTTTTCAGATTTTTTTTTACAGTAGCCTGCCTGTTTCAGATTTTTTAAAAATTAGCTTGCCTTTTTCAGTTTTTTTTTACCATGAGAAATGTAAGTCAGAGCAGTGTAAAGTGTATAAAAAGATCCATCCAGCACACAGCAGTTCAAAATGGATATCTTGTGCCCCCCAGTGACAGGGACCTGAACTTGGAGGTCAACAATCAGCAAGAAAGAGGCCGACAACAAGGAAAACGGTCTGTACCAAAACAATGCTAAATAGGCCTAACACATTTTGTGAGCAGGCGAAATATCACGCTATTCCCAAAGCTGAAATGCCGCTACCTATTTGATGGACTGGATGTAAAAAAGCACATGAGTGCTTATTCCATTATCCTCAATATAAAAGAATATATAAATATATAGGCAAAGGGACTGTCCCATATGTAATATCTCACCATTGGTAAATCTTGGAGCTGAAGCAAAAAACCCCCAAAAACATGGGGGGGGGGGGGGAGAAAAGTTAAACACAATAGTATATCTCCATTCTGTGTGTGTGTGTGTGTGTGTGTGTGTGTGCGCGTGCGCACGTGTGTGTGTGTGCGCATGTGTGTGTGTGCGTGCATGCGTTGTGCACGTGTGTGTGCACGTTCACATGCCTTCAAGTGTGAGCAAGCTTGGACAATGGAGATGCACAAAACACCCATGTGCAAATGCATAACACTAAAATCAGATATTCACTGTCTTCAGCTTCAAGGACAAAGAACAGTACATCGAGCAGACGTCAGGAAAACAGAATAATACACTCACCAAAAAAAATCATGAACGTTAATTTTGTCCTTATTAGGCAAGGTGTGGAAAAATCGCGAGGCTGGAAACCTCACTTCTGTTGTGTAATCAAAGATGGCGCTACCGGAAGTCGGAAGACAGCTTCCGGTTAAAGGAAATTAATATGTAGGCCTCAGAGGCCGGAGAAAAACACGAAACACAGACGAAACGAAAACGAAAAAAGAGGATAAAATCAACTTGTGCTGACTGAAAGTTGCAAAAATATCACTGCAGTGCCAGAAGGGAACCAGTTTACCCGAGACAGAATTGATCCCAGAGCTAGCCATGAACTCTTTCTACCCCAATAGTCAATAAGTATATATCCAAGGAAACGGAAACAGTGAGTGTGTGTGTGTGTGTGTGTGTGTGTGTGTGTGTGTGTGTGTGTGTGTGTGTGTGTGTGTGTGTGTGTGTGTGTGTGTGTGTGTCTGTGTCTGTGTCTGTGTCTGTATGTGTGTGTGTGTGTGTGTGTGTGTGTGTGTGTGTGTTGTGTGTGTGTGTGTGTGTGTGTGTGTGTGTGTGTGTGTAAGTGTGTGTGTATGTGTGTGAGTATGTGAGTGAGTGAGTGAGTGTGTGTGAGTGTGTGTGTGCGTGTCAGTAGCATTTTTTGACAACATGGTGTTTGCATGAAAGAGACACAAATTTAAAAAAAGGAGTGCAGAAGGACCATTACACACGATTGCAGTGACTGTAGTGACATGGAAAAGAAACCAACAACAGCACAGGGACAGGTAAAGCAAACAAAGAAAAAACCCAGCTGCTTTAAAAAAAACTAAAAAAAACTTTCATCTGCACCCAATTATACAGATCTGGGGCGAGAGAGAGAGAGAGGAGAGAGAGAGAGAGAGAGAGAGAGAGAGAGAGAGAGAGAGAGAGAGAGAGAGAGAGAGAGAGAGAGAGAGAGAGAGAGAGAGATGATTCATTTATTTTCACTGGACTACAACCGAAATCGTTCTGGTTTTTTGTTTGTTTTGCTTTTAGTTAAATGTCCAGCTTGGTACCTCTGAGAGTAGTTCTACTGGCAAAGAACAACATTCTCAACAGTCACTGATTCTACATCTGATACCGTGGAGATTGATTCCTACCTCTAAGGAAGATATAAGACATGCACATACATTAAGAAATGAAGAGTGAAAAGCACAGAAAAATGAAATTGCATTTTCAATCAGCAACAGTAAACAGCATTCCCACTCGTGAACTCCTTGAATTTTTCCCTCTCTGATCAATGCCACAGAAATAACAGACCTGTACTTTCGCAACCTTTTTTTTTCTCCCCCCTCTCTCTCTCTCTTTCTCTTCCAGAGCAGTTCACATATTATCCAATATCTGAAGTCTGCCATCCACTGTAGGTGTGTCACATATAAAGTACAGTGCAGTGCCACAGCTGTCACTGTCATTGATTGTTGTCGTCACTTCTTCTCTACGCAGGTGTTGTTTTTTCACTGGCACTGTCACTGTCAGTCATGTCAGTCAGTCACGATGCTGTCTTCACATGTCTGTTTGATACTGTTTCACACTGTTTGATACTGTCAACATGTGTGAGGGTTTATTCAGACAGTCATATAGTTGACTCAAATTCCCTCAGTTCTTATGCAGACACGACTGCCCAAGTTAAAAAGGAGCTGAAGTGACACACTTTGTGCGAACTTTTTCTCCCAGGGCACAGAAAAATGTCCACAGGAAGAAAATGTGTATTTAATCAACGTTTGAAATTCATGTAAATAGACATTGGACATTTCGTATTTTCTGAATGTGATGATTTTAATGCCTTCCAGTTTTCAAGTGAGAGAGATTGGAATGAATAGACAGAGAGACGGACAGACAGACAGATAGACAGACAGAGAGACAAAGAAACATGACAGACGGGTACAGAAGCCAACAAACAGGGATTGAGAGAAGAAAAGACAGAACAAGAGAGAGAGAGAGACAGAGAGACAGACAGACAGACAGACAGACAGACAGACAGACAGACAGACAGACAGAAACAGAAACAGAAACAGAGAGACAGACAGACAGACAGACAGACAGACAGAGAGAGACAGACAGACAGGGAGAGAGACAGGAACAGAGACATGTTGAGAGACAAAAAGAAACACAAAGACAAGAAACAAAGATGTACACAGAAAGAAAGGAGATAGACAAAAAAGAGAAACAGAGAGAGAGAGAGAGAGAGACAGAAAGAGAAACAGAGAGAGAGAGAGACAGAAAGAGAAACCGCCAGAGAGACAGGAAGAGAAACAACAGACAGAGAGAGACAGAAAGAGAAACCGCCAGAGAGACAGAAAGAGAAACCGCCAGAGAGACAGAAAGAGAAACAACAGACAGAGAGGGACAGAAAGAGAAACTGCCAGAGAGACAGAAAGAGAAACAGACAGAGAGATACAGAAAAGAGAGAGAGAGAAGAGAGAGAGAGAGAGAGAGAAGAGAGAGAGAGAGAGAGAGAGAGAGAGAGAGAGAGAGAGAGAGAGAGAGAAGAGAGAGAGAGAGAGAGAGAGAGAAACAGCCACAGAGAGAGAGACAGAAAGAGAAACAGAGAGAACAAATGGAGAAAGAGACAGAGAGAGAAAACAGAAACAGACAGAGAGAGACAGAAAGAGAAAGAGCCAGAGAGAAAGAGAAACAGCCAATGATGACGTCTAACAGAATGCAGTTGACAGACAGGTGAAGACATCATTGCCGCTCACCTGTGTGTATGACTGACACTGACTGTGACAGTGCAGACACCAGCCACTTCCCTGATGCCATCACAACAATCAATAAGAGTGACAGCTCCACTGTGCAGAGTATGGGCCACACCTCACTACACTAGTCCTTCGGATGAGACTATAAACCGAGGCCCCGTGTGCGAATGCACGCAGAACATATTGCGCACATGTTAAATCCTGTTGAGTTCGTAAGAGTAGGCCATTGAGTGCCAGTGGGAACAGATGACAAGATTTACAAAACTGCGTACACACAGGGACTGGATGTAAAAAAGCAGATGAGTGCTTATTCCATTATCCTTGATATATAAGAATAAAAGAATAACAAAAAAAAGAACTACACTACAGTCACTACAGTGATCTATTTACCTGGTCTTTCTCTATACCTGCAGTCAGTACTACACTACACTACACTACACTACACTACACTACACTACACTACACTACACTACACTACACTACACTACACTACACTACACTACACTACACTACACTACAATCACTGCAGTGATCTGTTTACCATGGTCTTTCTCTATACCTGCAGTCAGTACTACACTACACTACACTACACTACACTACACTACACTACACTACACTACACACCTACACTACACTACACTACACTACACTACACTACACTACACTACAATCACTGCAGTGATCTGTTTACCATGGTCTTTCTCTATACCTGCAGTCAGTACTACACTACACTACACTACACTACACTACACTACACTACACTACACTACACTACACTACACTACACTACACTACACTACACTACAATCACTGCAGTGATCTGTTTACCATGGTCTTTCTCTGTACTGTATGTGCCACACCTCACTACACTACACCACAATCAGTGCTGTGATCTTTTTACCATGGTCTTTCTCTGTACTACACTACACTACACTACACTACACTACACTACACTACACTACACTACACTACACTACACTACACTACCACTACACTGCACTACACTGCACTGCACTACACTGCACTACACTGCACTACACTGCACTATACTACACTACACTACACTACACTACACTACACTACACTACACTACACTACACTACACTACACTACACTACACTACACTACACTGCAATCACTGCAGTGGTCTATTTACCATAGTCTTTCACTACACTACACTACACTACACTACACTACACTACACTACACTACACTACACTACACCACACCACACCACACCACACCACACCACACCACACCACACACACTACACTACACTACACTACACCACACACACCACACCACACCACACCACACCACACCACACCACACCCACACACTCAACACTACACTACACTACACTACACTACACTACACTACACTACACTACACTACACTACACTACACTACACTACACTACACTACACTCACTGCAGTGATCTGTTTACCATGGTCTTTCACTGCACTGTACCACCCCTCACTACACTACACTACACTACACTACACTACACTACACTACACTACACTACACTACACTACACTACACTACACTACACTACACTACACTACACTACACTGCACTGCACTACACTGCACTGCACTGCACTGCACTGCACTGCACTACACCACACCACACCACACCACACCACACCACACCACACCACACCACGCCACGCTACGCTACGGTACACTACGCTACACTACGCTACGCTACACTACACTACACTACAGTGATCTATTTACCATGACCTTTCTCTGTGGGTCTTTTCTCCCCTGGTAGATCGGTGGTCTTGAGGCAACGCACCTGCCTAGAGAACGATAAGTCGCAGGTTCCATTCCAGGTT
>CM060325.1:5226921-5229421 GCA_030674155.1 Stramonita haemastoma | reverse complement strand
TTCTTTCTTTCTTCCTGTATGCATGTCTTTTTTCTGTATATCTATCTTTCTTATTTTTTATTTACTGTCTTCTTTTCTTCCTGTCTGTTTTTCTCTCTGTATTTGTTTCTTCCTTCCTTCCATACTTTCTATTATTTCTTTCTTTCTTTCTTTCCAGTCTTTATTTCTTTCAGTATGTTTTTGTTTGTTTTCTTTCTTTCTTCTTTTATTTCTTTCTCCATTTCTTTCTTCTTTTCTTTCTTTCTTTTACTTTTCTTCTTTCTTGCTTTTTTCTTTCTTTCTCTTTTTTCCACCTTGTCGTCCTTTCTTTCTTTATCTTCTTTTCTTTCTTTATATTAATTTCTTTTCCTTTTTTAAAAGAAAAATTTTCCCCCTCTTTCTCTCTGTCTTTGTCTATCAACCTTTCTTTCTATCTGTCTCTCTGTCTTACTGTCTTTCTTTCTATCCTCCTCTTACTGTCTTTGTTTCTCTCTGTCTTTCTGTCTTTCTGTTTATCTGTCTTTCTTAATTTCTGTCCTCCTTACTGTCGTTCTTTCTGTTTTGTTTTTATCTTGGCAGGGTGGGGGGTGGGGGGGGGGGGGGGGGGGGGGGGGCAAGGCGTCTCTCTTTCCTATTATCTTTCTGTCTTCACTGGGGGGGTCACGAGAAGTGAAGCGGAGGTACATTTTCTGTGAGCAGCAGTAAAACTAGAAATTCAGTCAAAAATGCCAGTTACTGGACTTCCAGCGGCTGTGGAGAGGACCTTAGGCGCCCTGCTGACTGACAATGCAGTTTCCAGCTGGAAAGTGGCAGGAGAAGGTTTTTGTCTTGCGACTGAAACCAGTGGACACAGCAGTGTCAACCAACATGGCGGATCCAACAGTGAATCGCAGCACACAAGCACAGTACTACAGGAACAAATCGTTTTCTCAAAGACGACGAGATGTGGAGCGTTCTCGAAGCATAAAGAGAAGCAGGCAAGTGTTGTGTGTGAAAGTGACTGTGTCCTCAGTGCCTCGAGTCTGCCTGACAGTGGAGTAGAACAGGGGAATACAGCATGTGTAGATACACATGGAATAGACCTACCAACAACACACACACACAGGACATCAACACAAAAACATCAGTTAAGTTGCCACCATTGGTTGATTTAGAACCTCCCTGTATGTCTGATTGTAGTGACTGTGCTGATATGTGTGTTTTGCAGCCTGAGGTGAACGATGATAATATTATTGTTGGTCCATTCGACACAAGAAATGTCAAACAGTATGTGGCTACTCTAACTGATAGATCCCTACAGAAAAGGCTGAGAGACAAAGAAATACACACTTTAGAAAATCCTGCTACATCATTCAGATGGTGAAGATATTGTGATGTGTGAATCAGACAAACATTGTGATCCAGTAGGCATGCCAACTAGACACTGAGCCAGTATGTGTGAACTGGTTTGTCAAACAGCAAGAGAAAAACATGCTAAAAGAGGAAGTGTCAAACTCGCCAGTTTGCGGAATGGGAAGCGAATCCAGAACACACTACACAGGGAGACCCTATGTGTGCTTCAAGGGACTTAGCGACACTTAGAGAACTACTACAGCGGTTTCTTGGCTAGCCTAGACCTAAGGGTGTGTGTGTGACAAAGACTGGACGAAAGAAAGGCTCAGAATGCCGTAACATATCCGGACAGTAAAGAGTTTCCTGCTGTGGTTTCCATGGCTTGGAGTAGCGTGGTGTGTCAGCTTAAAGCAATTATCGTTATTGTTATTCGGCAACCCTTCATGTATGGGCCAATGGCCTTTTTTCATGAATAAACCTTTCAAGTTCGAGTTCGAGTTTCTGTCTTCACTGCTGTTTATCTGTGTTTCTGTCTATCTGTCTGTCTGTTTGCCTATCTGTTTATATAGCTATCTGTTTTGCTTACTGTTTTCCCTCTGCTTTTCTGTCTGTCTTTTTCTGTATCTCTACCTGTCTGTGTGTGTGTGTGTGTGTGTGTGTGTGTGTGTGTGTGTGTGTGTGTGTGTGTGTGTGTGTCTGTCTGTCTGTCTGTCTGTCTGTCTGTCTGTCTGTCTGTCTCTCTCTCTCTCTCTCTCTCTCTCTCTCTCTCTCTCTCTCTCTCTCTCTCTCTCTCTCTCTCTCTCTCTCTCTCTCTTTTCTCTCGTTATTTTCTTTATGTGCATGCAGCAGTGCACAGAATTCCTCTGGATTTTTTTCTTTCTTTCTTTCTTTCTTTTTTTTCTCGTTTCTGTTCTACTGTTAGATATTGGAGACTTTTGTCCGGCTTTCTTCCTTTTCTTTTTCTGCTCTCCTTTTATGTCTGCCTTTTGAGGTTGCTATAATATGTAAAGGGGGGGGGGGGGGGGGGGGGGGAGGGGGGGGGGGGGGGGAGGGGGTTGTTTCGTTTTTTTATATGTATTTTTTTTTAATCTGATGATGTTCATTTTTGTTGTTTTTTCATTTCTTGTTTCTTTTTTTTGAGGAGGGTTACTCTTTTTTCGAGGTTTTTTTTTTTCTTTACTTCTTTCTT
>CM060325.1:5219175-5221821 GCA_030674155.1 Stramonita haemastoma | reverse complement strand
CCCCCCCCCTTTTCCCCCGTACACAACAGCCCCGGCAAAAACAACAACAACAACAACCCAACCCAAAACAAAAAAAAACAACAACGACGCTATGTGGGAAAAAAAGGCAGTAGACCTAAACCAAAAACCCCAAATCCTCACCCCTACCGCCACCCCAAAAAAATAATGAAAGAAAAAAGGAATGAAAAAGAGAAAGAGAGCTACGGAGCGACTTGGGGGGAAAAAAAAAAAGGTTGGGGGTGGGGAAAAGGGGGGGGGGGGGGGGGTGGGAGGGTGCGGGGGGGGGGGGGGGGGGGGGGGGGGAGGGGGGGAGGGGGGGTGGGGTTTTACAAGGGGGTTACCGGTTGGGCCCAAGAAGTGGCCGCGGGGGGGAGGGTGTTGGGGGTTTTGGGTTGGGGTTTTTTAAAATTTTTTTTTCTTTAGTGTGTTTGGAATCGGGTTTTTTTTTGTGGGCCCGTTTTTTTTTTGTTTTTTGTTTTTTTTGTGTTTTTTTGGCCTTTTTTCCAGTTTTTTTTTAAAAATTTTTTTTGGGGGCTTTTTCCGTTTTTTTTTCCGCCCAAAAAACCCCCCCAAAACCCTTTTTTTTTTAATCCCCCCCAATCCCCAAAATTTAATTTAAAAATTTTTAAATTTTATTTTTAATTTTATTTTTATTTCTTTTTTTTCCACTTATCTATTTTTTAACTTTCTTACTTCATTCCTTTTTCATTTCCTTTTTTCTTTTTTTTTCCCCTATTTTTAAATTCCTTTTTTTTTCTTTTTACCCAAAACCCCCTGCTTTAACTACCCAATAAATTTTAACTTAACCCCCACTTTCCTTTTTTTATTTATTTAATAATTTGTGCTTGTTTATTTACACACTCACTATTTTTTTTTTTCTCACTCTTAGCTACTTATTTGCTTATCTGCTTACTTATTTACCTTCTTACTTATCCTCTTATCTGCTGATATATTTACCTCCTCACTTATTTATCTTCTTTCTTAACTACTTCCTTGCTCACTTACTCGTTTGCTTGCTTGCATACTTATTTTACTTACTAATCTGCTTATTTATAACTTAGACTACTTACTAAGTAATTGCAATTTGCATTGTAAATGGTGTTATGAGTATGATCTACAAGTCTTTCCGTGCATTTTATTTTGTTTGCTTAAAAGTAGTGGTGGGGGGTGTTGTTGTTATTTGTTTGTTTGTTTATTTCTTTGTTTGCTTTTATTCTTTCTGACTGCCTTTTTTTTCTTTCCCTTTTATTTTCTCCCTCTTGTCAAATGAGTGTTCTGTTGATGTTTTCTTAAGTATTTGTTGGGACTTTTTCTTTCTTTCTTCTCTCCTTTCTTTTTTTTTTTTTATCTCCGTCTTTCTTTTCTTTCTTTGTTTCTGCCCTTATGTCTTTCTTTCATTCTTTCTTTTATTTTTTTTTGTCTTTTCTCTCCATTTTCCCCTCTCTCTTTCTTTTCTAATTTCATTTTTGTGCAGTTGTTAAGACTTGTTCATTGTAGCGTGTTTTTAGGATGCGCTCTTCTTTCTTTCTTTTTTTCTTTCTTTTATTTTTCTTTTTTGATTTTATTATTTATCTTTCTTTCTTTCTTTTTCTTTCTTGATTCTGTTTTCTCTCTCTTTCTTTTTTTTTGTGAAGTTGTAAGGCTTTCAGTACAATGTGATTTTGCCTCGTATCTTAACTCTATGTCTTTTGGGGGACTGCTGAGTCCTTGTTTGTTTAGTTTGTTTTCTTTGTTATTGTTATTATTTGTTGTTGTTTCGTTGTTTGTTTGTTTTTTAGACTTCAGTCGGCATTGCTGTTGACATTGATGTTGACCTCTGAAGTGTGCTGTAAATCTATTGTTTATTTGTTGTTGTTGTTTTTATTTTTGTTTGCGGGCAGAGATAATCGTTTGTTATTGTTATTGTTGTTGTGTTTTTGTATTTATTGTTCTGGTGTTTCATTTTTGTTTAGAGTTTTGTTTGTTTGTTTTTGGTCTTTTTCGTGCTTTTATTGGATATGTTTCATTTTCGTACTTTTTCCTCTTTTCTTTTTTTCTGCTTTCTTTCTTTGTTTTTTCTTTGTTTCTTTCTCTATTTTTTCCCTTATCTCTTTTTTCTTTCCTTTATCTTCTTTCACTTTTCCTTCTGTTGTCTTTCCTATATCTCTTACAGCCACAACAACTAGTCACAGAAATCGTGTTATCTTCTGTGTCAGTCTTTTCTTAGGTTGCTATTTTCATTTTTCGTTTTGTCTTTGTTTTTGTTTTGTTTTTTGTTGTTGGTTATTCTTTTTTTTTGGTTTTGTTTACCGCACTCGCACTGAAAATGTGTGAGCTCTGTCTGTTTGTCTGTCTTTCTGTCTCTGTCTCTGCATGTCTGTCTGCCTGCCTGTCTATCTGTCTGCTCTCTCTGTCTCTGTCTCTCTCTGTCTGCCTTTCTGTCTCTCTCTCTGTCTCTGTCTCTGTGTCTCTGTTGCTGTCTCTGTTGTCTGTCTGTCTGTCTGTCTGTCTGCCTGTCTATCTGTCTTCTCTGTCTCTCTCTCTATCTGTCTGTCTGTCTGTCTGTCTGTCTGTCTGTCTGTCTGTCTGTCTGTCTTCTCTCTCTCTCTCTCTCTCTCTCTCTCTCTCTCTCTCTCTCTCTCTCTCTCTCTCTCTCTCTCTCTCTCT
>CM060325.1:5206675-5209175 GCA_030674155.1 Stramonita haemastoma | reverse complement strand
TCTAGGAACAGTCCAGACATATTGAAAACAAAGCACATGCATGTATATATGTACGACACGAGACGGTACAGTAAAAGAACACAGACATACATCATTAAAATACATGATATATGTATATGAGCAGACAGACAGACAGACAGGAGACCCACAGACAGACGGAGATCACGTGTGGAGATGTCTCAGCCCAAACGGTCGGGGTTTCATTAGTGGCCAGGGCAGGGGCCAGGGAGGAGGGGGGAGAGGGGGGTGGAAAGGGAGGGAGGAACAAGAAGCGAGAACAGAGTCTAAAAAAAAGGAAGGAGGGTGTAGTGGTGGCGGAAAGAAAAACTTGGGTCCCTCATAACTGCCCCCCTCCCTCCCCTCTCTCCTCTCCCTTCTTCTCACTTCAGGTCACACTCTTCTTCCTCCGAGGAATGCACGTTGCCCCTAGCAACAGGCGCCAGCTTTGTTTAAACTTCCCCCCTGATAGGCAAAAGGAAAGCCTCTACCGCTCTACACTACTACCACCACCACCACCACCAGGCTAACCCCGCAATGGTTTCACTTCTCCTTTTCCTTCCCATTCATATTCTAATCCGCCACCACTGCTCAGTAGATAGCAGCCCATTTACGAGCTGATCACCCCACCCCCTCCGTCTCTCTCTCTCTCCTCCTTCTCCTCCTCCTCTCTCCTCTCTCAGCACGCGGTGTGTGCGCGGTCCCTGGCTGTCCCCCCCTTTTTGCCAGTCCGTCTTTCGCTGCCTTCTCCTCGCCGCCACGGCAGAGACAAACCCACCCATTATGAAGAGGGGGGTGTCAAATTGTATTACTTTTCCTCGCTCTGACCCCGCGCGTCAATAACCCAGCCTATTTTGACAAACCCTGCAAGAAACAACGAAGAGCACAGAGAGAGAGAGAGAGAGGGAGAGACACACACAAGTAAAATCCATGAAGGGGGTTATGGTCGCTGTGTGTTGTTGGGAAGAAAGAAAAGAGATCGTTCCGTTGTTGGTTTGCGGGCAGTAGTGGCTTTTGTGGGGCTTTGGTTGTGTTTTTTTTTAACTTGGTGTGTGAGGCAGAGTGAGCGACAACAGCTTGCTGTTGTTGGTTGGTGGTGGTGGTGTTGGTCTTTGAGGTGTGTGAGAGAGAGTGTGTGTGTGTGTGTCTTAGTTGGCCGGGCATGGAGTTAAGGCGAAATTAAAATCACAAAGTCGACTGAGGCAGTAGTGGTGGCTAGGTTAGTTAGTCATGAGCCATGTTGGCGGCCTCGGCTACCGCTGCGCTTCGCCAGGACCCGCTGTCGGCAAACCCCGCTCCTCAGACGGGTGAGTGATGAGATTTTGTATTTATTCCTCTTGTCTTTTATCATAATTATTCATCCTCGTATCTCCATCACCTGACCCCTGATTTGTTTTTTGGGAGGGTGTGTGGCTTGTTTGTGTCTGAGGTCAGTATTCAGACAGTCAGTCGCTTGCCCGCGCATGCCTTCGTTTTAGGCTGAATGTCGGCTGGCGGTAAGAGTTTTTTTGTTTTTTGTTTTTAATGATGGAAACAGCAGCAGCCGTGGTTTGTGTGTGTGTGAATCCCAACACAGCCTCGCTTCTTTCAGTCTTGGCCCCGCGCCATTGGTGTGACTTGGTTAAAACCAAACGATTCACGCAGCTAGCTACCTCACGTCATCAACAGACACTGTGGGTGGCTGAAGCCAGGGTTCGTTCACTGCTGTTAGGCCTGGCCTACTTGGCCTACCGTTAGGCCTGGGCCTGGCCTAACTAACTAGCTTACCGTCTCTGTGTGGGTTAGGCAGCCTAGGCCTATGGTGGCATAGGGATCGAGCGATCACGTTACTGACTTCTCCTCCGCGCTCTCGCCTGACCCCGGACAGACAGACAGACAGACAGACCGCCAGCACTGTCTGTCACGGAAGCGAATGCCTTGACTTCACCACCCCAGGTCAGCAACAGGTCTCGGGAAGGCGCCAAACCTGTAGGACTTCCTGTGCCTGCCCGACTGCCTGCCTCACTGTGCAAGATATACGACACAGAGAAAGCAGCATGACGGATAGAAAGTAGTAGTAGCCTAGTACAGTGGACGAAAGAGTTTTGCTCCTCCTCTTCTTCTTCCTTCCTTCTTCTCTCTTTTCACCAGTAGCATGGAGAGGAAAGGCGCAGAGTAGAATCAGCAGTGATCACATCGAACACTGGGAGACGGCCAGTTTATGCAGAGGTCAATGGTCGATCCAGATTCTGGGTGGCGCCTACCCCTCCCCTCTACCCCACCCCTCCCTTTCCCCCCTTCCCCTCCTAAAGCCGTTGTGGGGCGATTGCGTGGTGGTGGTAGAGGTAGTGGTGGTGGGTACTGGTGGTGGTAGTGGTGGTGGTGGTGGCGGTATGGCAGGCAGGCGAGAGATCAATGACGCATGTCGCGAACTGCGTGTCTGGAAGGAAGGGAGGAAGAAAGGGAAATGTGCACGTGAAAAATGATGGAAAAGAAAGGGGAAAGGGAATTGAGGGGAGGTGGG
>CM060325.1:5201675-5204175 GCA_030674155.1 Stramonita haemastoma | reverse complement strand
CTCTAAGATTGAAATCGGACACTGAATGAGAAGTTTGCATGTATCATGACTGTTTTCAAGTATCTTGCCATATAGGCAGCCATACTCAGACTTCAGAGGAAAATAAGAAGTGAAAAATGATAGGTGTTCCAGACGTAAGGATGACACCCCCCCCCCCCCCCCCCCAGGAAATTTTTTTTTAAATAGTTTATTATTGTTGTTTTTTTGTTGTTGTTTTTTGCTGCCTCGCCCTCTGTAACGTCCCCGTCCTGCTGTTCCCATGCCACTCATCTCAATCTCCCCGCCACAGCCCTACCCAGATTCGTTATGTCTCATGAGAATAAATTAGAAATAGTTAGTCTGCCAGTCTGTTCACCATATATCCATCTGCCTGTGTATTATAAATTTGCGCTTGTGTCGCTTGAAAAAAACAAATCAGTTCCAGTGATATGGAGGATACTTTGATTGACACGAGGTGTGGAGAGGAAGTGAAAACAGGATATATCGTTTGACAAAACAGGATTCAGACATGTTGGAAAAGGGTGGGCGGGGGGGGGGGGGCTGCACATGCAATTACAGACACAGACAGACAGGCACATACGCGCGTGCGGGCACGCACGCACGCGCACACATACGCACACACACTCACACACTCTCTTTCACTCTATATACAGTCACACACACAGTCACTCACACGCACACACACACACACTCTCTCTCTCTCTCTCTCTCTCTCTCTCTCACACACACACACACACTCTCTCTCTCTCTCTTACTCACTCACTCACTCACTCACTCACTCACTCACTTATTCACTCTCTTATTCACTCACTTATTCACTTACTCACAGAGAGAGTGATGCAGAGACTGACATACAGACAGACAGACAGACAGGCAGACAGAGAGAGAGACGGACAGACAGACAGGCAGACAGACGGACAGAGAGACGGACAGACAGACAGACAGGCAGACAGAGAGAGAGACGGACAGACAGGCAGACAGACAGACAGAGGAGAGAGACAAAGACAGACAGACAGAGGAGAGAGACAAAGACAGACAGACAGAGGAGAGAGACAAAGACAGACAGACAGGCAGACAGACAGAGAGAGAGACTGACTGACAGACAGACAGACAGACAGATAGATAGACAGAGCATGCATGCAGATCTGGCCAGAACAGCACAGCAGAGCACAGCATAGAGCAGGAGAGGTGGACAACAGTCAGTCATTACCTATCGCTGCTGATCATTTCCCCGCGAAATAAAAGCAGCGGTGGTGGTGGTGGTGGCGATCATTATATCGACGTGTGGCATGTGGCCGGGAAACCTCAGCAGATTGTGACATGTTTTTATCCGTTTGTCATTTATCATTAATTTCCTCTCTTGTCCTCCTGTGGTGTAGTGCAAGTCAGTTTGTGTAGACTTGGAAGTCGCCATGTTGGGTTTTTTGTCCTCATCTGGTAGGAGGAGGCCCGTCTGCCTGATCATGAGTGATGGTCTGGGTGCTAGTCTTTCAGATCAGATGTTGAATTGAGCTCTTTTACGCAGCACTTATTCATTGCCCGTAAAAGGACACGTAGCAACGAGATTGTTCTGCTTAGCAAGGTTTTCAGAAAAAAAATCACTCTGGTAGGTTCCATGTGTGCATGTTTATAAATAATGAGGCATCAAACCAAGGTTCCATGTGTGCATGTTCATAATGAGACTTAAAACCAAGGTGCCATCATTTATGTGCATAGATACGAAGCGACAATTGTACTTTGTTAAAGAACAGGTAAATTGAATGTCCAAAAACACCCAGCATTCACCCGAACTTTGGCTGACAGGACTCATCATCTGTTAGCAAACAGTTGCCTCTTTCACAAATGAAAACGACCCAGTTGATGGAAAAAGATAATAAACACGTTTAGTTTTTTTGTTTTTGTTTTTTTGGGTAGAAACATCATCAAAAGCAATCATGATCACGAAACGAAACTTTGGACCAAAAGAAAAGAGTTCATCTTCATTCTCAGATTTTTTTTTTTCATCAAGGAAATGACTTTTTGTAATGACAAAACTGCCGAAGCAGAAGAACATTATGAACAAAAAACACCCCATCTCAGACGTGTACAGAGATAGGCTCAATCCTGTCTCAATTCTCCGGCGAAATTGAAGCTGGTGGTGATTTGGTTGTTGAGGGGAAAGTATGTTGACATTTACCTGGGTCAGAAAAAAGCGCGCGGATTGCATGCAGCAAGCAGCAAGTATTTTCAATCCATCTGCTGGAGGGCTGGGCTGCCTGCATTGATTGGGTAGGAGTTCTATCGTCGTCATAAGCTTTGTTTCGACAACTTTTTCAACCCCCTCCCCCCGCTCCCCTTCTCTGTCTGTCTGTCTGTCTCTGTCTCTGTCTGTCCGTCTCTCTCTGTCTCTCTGTCTGTCTCTCTCTCTCTGTCTGTCTGTCTGTCTCTCTCTCTCACTCTCTCTCTCTCTCTCTCTCTCTCTCTCTCTCTCTCTCTCTCTCTCTCTCTCTCTCTCTCTCTC
>CM060325.1:5189175-5191675 GCA_030674155.1 Stramonita haemastoma | reverse complement strand
TCTTGTGCACACGTTAAATCCTGTTCCTCTTTTCGTAAGAGTAGGCCATTGTGTGCCGGTGGGAACAGAATACAAAAAAAATTCTGGTGGGAACAGATGACATTCACAAAACTGGATACATATGGGGAATGGATGTAAAAAAAAAAAAAAAGCACATGTATACTTATTCCATTTTCCTCGATATAAAAGAATAAATAAATAATGCAGTCTATGTGTAGTGGAAGACAGTGTGGGTAAACCCCCACCCCACCCCACCCCCCACTTCCCAAAGCATTTTCATGGTGGTGACAAGTCTCTTAGCAGTTAGAGAGTAGGAGAAAGAAAATATGGCCAATAAACTTTTACTATCTTCACAGTCGGCAGTGCAGAAGTGTAGGTGCAGTACAGTGTGCATGCAGAATAACCACTTGTCCTTCCACATTCGTGGTGCCTTCACATGTGATGATACTTGCACAGACCTGTTACAGCAAGGAAAGACACACACGCACGCACGCACGCACAACACACACCACACACACACACACCACACACACGCACGCACAGCACGCACGCACACACCACACACGCACGCACGACGCACACACACACACACACACTACACACGCACCACACACAACACACACACACACACACACACACACACACACACACACACACACACACACACAACACAACACACAACAACAACACACACACACGATGGATTATTCGAAAGAGGATGTTAAGTTGGGGTGGCTTAAGTTATAAACCAGTTGTGGGGAGAGGAGAGGGGGGATGGAGAGAGAAAAATGTGTGTGTTTGGGGGGGGGGGAGATGAAAAAGACAGAGAAAAGAGGGTGTGTTGGGGAGAGAGAGGAGGGGGGAGGGAGAGAAGAGAGAGATAGAAAGGGTTGTCATGATCGTCAGGGAGATAGAGAAGAAGAGAGAGAGGGGAGAGGAGGAGGGAGAGAGAGAGAGAGAGAGAGGAGGAGAGAGGAGAGAGAGAGAGAGAGAGAGAGGAGAGAGAGAGAGAGAGAGAGAGAATAAAATAATCTTTATTTCCAAGGGAGAGAGAGAGAGAGGAGAGAGAGAGAGAGAGGAGAGAGAGAGAGAGAGAGGAGAGAGCATTAATCTTTATTTTCCATAGGTAAACAGAGTAAGCATTCACATACTTTTTTTTCATCCAGCCCTTGCCTAGATTAGGGAATAGCAGCCCCCCCAAAAAAAAAACAAAAAAAACAACAACAAACAAACAAAAAAACACACAAACAAACAACAACAAAACAAAAAAACAACAAAAACCAGAAACCCAAAACAAAACAAACCCAAACCACGAAAAAAGAAAAAAACTCACCATTACCAACGAGAGAGAGAGGAGAGAGAGAGAGAGAGAGAGGAGAGAGAGAGAGAGAGAGAGAGAGAGAGAGAGAGAGAGAGGAGAGAGAGTTATACAAAGTTTGAAAGTAATTTGAAACTAAGAAACCAAAAAAACAACCCAAAAAAACCCAAAACAAAAAACCAGCCGTATAATGTTATAGTACAATCGTAATTGTTTGATTATTTGTAGAAACAAAACAAAACAAAAACAAAATATAGAAAAGCAAGAAAAAGAACACACCAACACTCCCCCCCCCTCCCCCCCGGAAAAAAAAAGGAAAACGTTCTTTTCCTTTTTTTCTCTCTCTTTTTTTTTTTAAGCTTTAATGTATTTACTGCTCTGATTCTCCAAAGGCTCTTTTTGTGAACTTTAATCTGTTTACAAGACAACTGTAATTCCACCATGTTTTGTCTTTGTTTTGTTGTTGTTGTTGTTTATAAAGGTAACATTACAGACTGTTATCTCCCTTTTATCCTATAAATAGCTATTTCACTGCTGAGAGTGCAGGTCTGCGTTGTTTTATTTTATTTATTTTGTTTATTTTATTTTATACTACTTTATGTCAACAGATTTTTCTGTGTGAAATTCGGGCTGCTCTCCCTGGGGAGAGCGCGTCGCCACAAGTGCAGCGCCTACCCATTTTTTCCCCTTTCCCTGTCTGCAACTGTATTTGTTTCCCTATCAGAGTGGCTTTTTTCTACAGAATTTTTCTAGGGTCACCCCCGTTGTTGCCCTGGGTTCTTATACGTGCGCAAAATAATGATGTGTAACACACGGGAGCTCGACTTATCGTCTCATCCGAAAGACTAGCACCCAGACCAGCACTCATGGTCTAATGGATAGGGGGAAAATTTTGGGCCCAAAGGGCATTCATTATGTACAGTACAGAGAGAGGGGCGGGATAACCCCCATCATTGTCACAATAAAGGCAAAGGTGTCCCATCACCTAGGCGGTCGTAGGGGAGCGAGACATCAGAGACCTCAGCTTCTCTAGGGGCCAGCATATTGAGGGCGGATAGACAAACGTAGAGACAGACACTGAGACAGACAGAGACAGAGAGAGACACAAAGAAAGTAGTGTGTGTGTGTGTGTGTGTGTACTTGCTTGTGCGCGCCTGTGTACGTGCGTTCGTGTGTGTGTGT
>CM060325.1:5169175-5171675 GCA_030674155.1 Stramonita haemastoma | reverse complement strand
AGGTGGGGAAGGGAGAGGGTAGTGACACATGTCGATGGGGACAAGAAACTAGGAACAGTGGGTTCCGCCACTGACCGTTCATGCTTCCGACAAAGATTACAGCAAAAGTAACAAACTGTCGTTATCGGCAGAAAAAGATGAGTAGCTCGAGTTTAATGACAAAATTACGGTTCTGTTCCTTTCACTGAATCAACAATGGAATTGTGTGGTGTACGGAAAAGAGAATACGATGATGAGGCATTTCAGTCGGTAAAAGAAGCCGCGCAGCTTTCCTTTCCGGCGCGACCAACACATCGGTAAATCTTCATTCTACCAATGACCGATAGAAATAGCCGTAACAGACAAACCGTAAACTTTGTTTTTAGCAGTCTCCACTGATAGATCAAAAAACATGCATAGGAAACAACTGACAGGCAACCAGTTTGATCTTCTCCTTTACCAGATCAAACAGTTGCGACGAGAAAACGAAGCGTCATAGCTTCCGGTCTCAACTGTGACAGTCAGTCTCATGTTTACAGAAAGAGAGAAAAATAAACCCACTATCAAAAGTTCGAAAATCAAATTCAGTATTTAACACACACACTTATTTGGTTATTACATAAATGAAGCAAAGGAAAACATCGATGACGCGTAGATTTGTTTTTTGATAAAAAAAATTCTGAACGATCGGTCCGGAAACTATCGCACTTTCGACTCTTGGCGTAACTGACACGTTGTTCACAACTAGGTCTATTTTTTTTAGATCACGCTTTAAAATTTCACCTTACACAGAACATTCCCTTTCATTAATCAAAGTGTACGTTTTCCGATGACATTTTCTACCCCTGTAAGCATCGTTTCTTTGTAAAATAAAAACCACGTGTAGCTGTAGTTGGTTTGCAAGACAAAGACGAAGTCCGTGTGAACATCGAAAATGATAAAATTTGTTATTTAAAACACTGATTTACATTATTAAATGCATAGATAATGTAAAAATATTCTTTTTTAAAAAGAACTTTTCATACTTAAGCGATAAAAAAACGATTGAATAAACCAACACACTCACCTTCAGTGATGCAGTCTCAGGAGGCACGTGCAGCTGCGGACAGTTGCGTACAGTTGCGACGTGTCGGCAGAAAATGGAACACAAAGAATCTGGTATCTAGAATCTACTCGCAGAGTGATAACGCGGGAAAAAATCTGCATCCCAGAGATGTTGCAGGTGCAGGATACGTGCTCTAAGTCAGAATCTCGGTCAAGCGACCTTGGACTCAAGAGTTCATACAGGGTTTACGTTGTATGGTCGAGAGGGTGTAAGTGGAACCTACGCCGACTTTGTGATCCGGGATGGCTTTAACCAGGATATTAACGGCAGTTCGCTAGCACCAATTGTTCCTAGTGTTGTAAAACTGTTTTCTTCATTAGTGTTTGTAAGAAAACAATCCCAGGAATGATGAACAGTTTTGTATTTGAAACATAACAATGGACTAGAAAGTGGAACCCAAGCGTATCAACTGTAACGAAAATATTATAAGCCCATATATAATTAACATCGAAATGCAGTAAAGATGCTGTTCATTGCAAAGGTAAAGAAACATCTGGATAGGTGTTTGATGCTGTTTTTGTTATAAAAAACACTTGTTAAAGTGTCTTTAAAAGATTCAGTTTACAGCATGTCTCTTTATGTCACAAATCCGCCATCTTGTTTTTGCTATATTTTTCATAATAAATGCTAAATTTACTAGGAAAATAATGCAAACATGCATTTTTTAAAATAGATTTTATTTCTTCAATACAAACACCACAAAAATAAAGTAAGCATCACAATCATCCACAAACAAAACACAAATTACAAGCCTTCAAAGTGAGCTACCCCTATGGCACACATGTTTCTGAGAACAACCCATATATATATATATATATAATATATATATATATATATATATATATATATATATATATAATATATATATATATACACACACACACCCCTACGCAGGCAGAACATCTTGCACACACGTTAAATCCTGTTCCACTTTTCGTTAAGAGTAGGTCATTGTGTGCCGGTGGGAACAGATGACAAGATTTACGAAACTGCATACACACAGGCACTGGATGTAAAAAAAAAAAAAAAGAGCATGAGTACTTAGTCTGTTCCATCATCCTCGATATAAAAGAATAAACAAATGAACAAATAAATAGATAAATAAATAAACAAATGAATAAGTAAATGAATAAATAAATTAATTAATTTAAAAAATACTGCATCACTGTTTGGGGTTTATTTTTTTGTTTTTTGGGGTTGTTTTTTTGTTGCTTTGTTTCTTTGTCTGTCCAGTTCTTCTGAGAAAATGGCAGGACTAATAGTACCGTGACCTTTTCTTTGTTAGACTCGACTGTGCTTCCCTTCCCTTCCTTTCCCCAATTTGTTTTGCTTTGTTCAACATTCTCTTCTCCCCCATCACGGCATCAGTCGGTACTCTTAGAACAAAGGCGGCGTGATGAAGATAACAAAGCAACT
>CM060325.1:5149175-5156675 GCA_030674155.1 Stramonita haemastoma | reverse complement strand
AAGAGTTTAATATGTGATTAGGCAGTTGTAGTCTGTCTCCAGTCTGAATGCACAGCACAGACAGACCTGCTGGTGCCTCGCTCAGTGTCAGAAGAGAACAGGGGTCTGACCTGTTGTTGGTTGTGGTGTGGGTGTTGCTGTGGTTACTGGCTTGGCTATCGGCAGTGAGAGGGATCCACTGCAGTTTATTTATTTATTTTTCTTTTTTTATCTATTCATTATTTATTTATTTATTTATTTATTTATTTATTTTATTCTTTTTATATCGAGGATAATGGAATAAGCACTCGCGTGTTGTTGTTTTTTACATCCAGTTCCCGTGTGTATGCAGTTTTATAAATCTTGTCATCCGTTCTCACCGGCACACAATGGCCTACTCTCAGGAAAAGCAGAACAGGATTTAACGTGTGCGCAAGATGTTCTGCGTGCTGTTAGCACACGGGACCGCGGTTTATAGTCTCCTCCGAAGGACTTTTTGTAGAGAGTGGAGTCAGCACTGATGTTTTACTCAGTTCGTAGGTCAACTGTTTGACCCCTGGAGAGGGAGACAAGACAGGTCATTCAGGTCAGTTTTCCTGTTGGACTGTCAATTTAAGGCCTGAAAGATGGACAGGGCGTCTGTTAAGGCTGTAACTTGGGAACTCAGGGATGGGGTCCAGGAGGCAAGAGTAGGCGTGGCTTATTTCAGTGACAGAAAGACAGGCTACTCCTAGCACTGCTTGAAGAAATTACGAGTTCTGTGATCAATCTGAATGATTTGATATAGTTAAATAGTTTTTAATTAATTAAAAAGGCTGTAACTTGGGAACTCAGGGATGGTATGGGGTGGGGTGGGGAAGAGTAGGCGTGGCTTATCTCAGTGAAAGAAAGACAGGTTGCCCCTAGCACTGCTTGAAGAAATTATGAGTTCTCTCATCAGTCTGAATGATGTTGTTACAGTTAAATAATTTGTAATAAATATGTTTGTATGAGGTTTTCCAGGTTCGATTTGTGACCTGAGGGTAGAGAGGATATTTTTGTTTCTTGTGGTTACCTGCTGACTTTTTCTTTGTTTTGTTTGAAGAGGTGGAACATAAAATTATTGACTGTCATATGTATGAATTGTTTGTTCACATCACCCCCTTCATGAGGGGCCATGGCCTATTATGAATAAACTATTGGCATTCGCATTCTCTCTCTCTCTCTCTCTCTCTCTCTCTCTCTCTCTCTCTCTCTCTCTCTCTCTCTCTCTCTCTCTCTCTCTCTCTCTCTCTCCCCCCCTCTCCCCTCCCCCCTCCCTCCCCCTCCCTCCCTCACCCCCACTCTCTCTTCCTCCCTCCCTCCCTCCTTAACGCAATGCGTAGTTTGTGTCAGTGTGTAAGATGTGTGTGTGGTGTATAAGTCATATTGATTTTCATAGTTGTCTTGTGCCTGGCTGTTTTGCGCAACAGATTTTCTTTCTTTGTGCGGAATGTGTTGTTGTGCAACATACTGGTCCATACAGCAGCCTGTGAGTGGTTTTGACAACTGGGGTGTGGGTGTTGGTTGGTGGGAAGAAGGATCGTTGTGTCTCTGTCTGTCTGTTTGTCTGTCTCTTCCCTGTGTCTCTCTCTGTCTTTCTGTCTGTCTTTGTCTCTGTCTCTGTGTCTCTGACTGTCTGTCTTTTTGTCTGTCTGTCTCTCTGTCTGTCTAGTCTGTCTGTCTGTCTCTTGCATGTGACCGTTTGCACATCATTATTGTTGTTGCATTGTGACTTCGGGGAATTCTGTCACCTTTTCAGTTGTGTGTGTGTGTGTGTGTGTGTGTGTGTGTGTGTGTGTGTGTGTGTGTGTGTTGTGCGCGCGCGCGCGCGCGCGCGCGTGTATGTGTTTATGCGTGCGTGCCTACGTGCGTGCATATCTGTGCCCAAAACTGCAGTAGCGCATATGTTCTTACATTCTTCTTATATATTTTATATAATACGTTTGAGAGCTAAGCTTTACAAGCTGACCAGTCGTCTTTCATTTCAGAAAACACCTCAGCGTTGTCCTTGTCTGAAGACGGGGGGGACACAGTGGCCAAAAGGTGTGTGAACCCCCTCTTCCACCCTTCACCGCCTTCCTCCTCACTAACAATCAGTGGGCAGCCCTGGACCACGCCACCAGCCCTCCCCCACCCCTCCTCCTCCCCCTTCCCCTGCCCTCTCTGTCAGGACCAGAGCCCCTCCCTCCCCCTCCTGGAGGCTCACCTGACCTTGGCTCACAAGGTCACCCCGGAAGGCATGAAGAAGATTCTCAGCATGGTGGAGATCCCTGCGGTCCCTCCGACTACCTCTCAGCAGTCGGAAACTGCCGAGGAAAGCCGGAAAGTGTCGGGAAAATCCGAAGCGGTTCGTGAAAACTCCGGGACGAGTTGTGAAAATTCGGGATCGTCCGATGAGGTGGAAGACAATGCGTTCGGGGAAGGTCGTGCAGAATCTCAAGAAAATCTGACGATTCCCGAACATGATCGTGGAGAAACGGAAGTACACGAAGAATGTCGAGATCAAGCGGGAACAGACGAAGGCAGTTGTGGTGAAACGACGGGGGTATCCGAGAACGAGGATGGAAACAGGAATATGTTCGATACCAGCATTGTGGATTCCGGCCCATCTTCTCATACTGTGCTCTCAGACTCGCAGACTGCATCATCATCAACATTATTGTTATCATCGTCGTCCTTGTTGTCTTTGTCGTCATCATCACCACAGACAGAGGTGTTGGATGGAGTAAGGTTGGAACAGCTGGAAGAATCCCGTGACCGTTTAGTGGAGGGGGATGGTAAGTGATGTTGGCTGAGTGTGTCTGTAATTGTGTTTGTAATTTGTATTGTATTGTATTGAAGTGTTCTGTCTGTTTGTGTAGCATCATATTCTCCCTCCATTAGTGAAGCTTTCTTAAGGGAAGTGCAGCAGCATCTTCACTTACGCTTATGTTCCTTGTTTTGTTTTCGGGCGTTTTTTTGTTGTTGTTTTGGTGGTGGTGGTTTTTTTTTGGTTTTTTTGTTGTTTTGTTGTTTGTTTGTTTGTTGTTGTTGGTTTTTTTTTTTTTTTTTTTTTTTTTTTTTGGGGGGGGGGGGGGGGGGGGGGTTGATAGAAACGTTTTCACTTTTTTCTTGTTTCTTTGAGGTTATTTTGGTTGTGAGAATTCATTTGAGGGAGGGGGGGAAGGGTTGTGGGGTTGTGAGGGTGGCTCCACTGCTCTCCCAGTACCCTTTGTTTCTTGGGTTACCCTTTTTCACCACCCTCCCCCCTCTCTGGGCAAGTCTTGGCATGCGTGTGTGTGTGTGTGTCTCGAAGGTTCGTATGGGTCTTTTATTTCCTTTTAAGTCCTTACAACAGGGATTTGAGTTAAAAGGCCTTATTAGTTCTTTGATTCAGCAAGTAGGTCATTGAAAAATATCATCAGGTCCTTTGAATTGCTGAAAAGTCCTTGAAAGTCCTGTTGAATCAAGCAGAAGGGTGTGTCAGATAGACATGGTACATCTCCACGAATTCGCGGAAATCCGTGTAAAGTAAAACCCCAAAACAAAGGACAAGAAAGAAAATGAAACCTACGAAAACTGGTTAATCAAGGGATGGAACTCTTCCATGCTGATTGCTTCCCTTCACTGCTTTACATCATGAGTCATCACTTCAGCTCCCTAAAAGTCCTTCGGATGAGACTTTAAACCGAGGCCCCGAGCGCGAACGCACGCAGAACATCTTGCGCACACGTTAAATCATGTTCCGCTTTTCGTAAGAGTAGGCCGTCGTGTGCCGGTGGGAACAGATGACATTTACAAAAATGCATACACACAGGGACTGGATGTAAAAAAAAAAAAAAAAAAGCACAAGAGTGCTTATTCCATTATCCTCGATATAGAAGAAAAAATCAATCAATCAATCAATCAATCAATCTCTCTCTCTCTCTCTCTCTCTCTCTCTCTCTCTCTCTCTCTCTCTCTCTCTCTCTCTCTCTCTCTCTCTCTCTCTCTCTCTCAATAAGATCATTCATTCATTCATTCATCCATTCATTCTCTCTCTCTCTCTCTCTCTCTCTCTCTCTCTCTCTCTCTCTCTCTCACTCTCTCTCTCTCCTCTCTCTCTCTCTCTCTCCTCTCTCTCTCTCCACACACACACACACACACACACACACACACACACACACACACACACACACACACACACTTGTACACACACGCACACAGACACTCTCCCTCTCTCTTTTCCATCTCTCTCTCTCTCTCTGTCTCTGTCTCTGTCTCTCTCTCTCTCTCTCTCTCTCTCTCTCTCTCTCTCTCTCTCTCTCTCTCTCTCTCTCTCTCCTCTCTCATCTCTCTCCTCTCTCTCTCTCTCTCTCTCTCTCTCTCTCTCTCTCTCTCTCTCTCTCATCCACACACACACACACAAACACACACACACGCACACGCACGCACGCACGCACACATACACACACACACATTTGCGCATGTGCGCGCACGCACGCACACACACACATTGTCACACACACACACATTGTCACACACACACACACACACACACACACACATACACACACCTCCCCCCCCCCTCTCTCTCTCTCTCTCAGACACATACACACATGCTTTTTGTTGGTTTTGGGGGGTACTATACCATGTGCTTCACCATAACCCCTCTCTTTCTCTCTTTTCTCTGTTTCTGTGTCTACGTGTGTCTGTTCTAAGTTCTCCTTCTTCCTCTTTCTTCCTCTATCTGCTTTAGTACACATTTGTCTAGATATGTCCTCTTTTTTGCTATGTGATTAATTGGGTATAAAACCTCCTTTGGATTGAAGAAATGACTGATGAAGTCATTGTAGGAGAGTTTATCTCAGGGCAGAAATTGCTTAGTATGAAGAACTGAAATTAGTTCAAGGAGAGGCATTTTTACAGGCCAGAATTGTTGAAAAACCTTCAGCTTCAGGGGGCAATGCCCCCTGACCCCCACAAGGGACTCTGCCCCTTGACTGCAAGGGGTCAGTGCCCCCTGGACACCCAAACCATTTCAGAGAAAAGTGCTTTTTCAGGAAAAAGGGATGCTGACAATGATGATCTAAAATGGCTGAAGTCATGTGAGCATCAACAGTTTTTGACTGGGGGGGGGGGGGGGGGGGGGAAGATAGGTGTGCAGTGGTGGTCAGTTTATGTTTACTCTGGAATTTGGTGCTGGGATAGTTTGTTTCCAGTTCAGTGTGCCTTTTTAAAAATATTGATACAACCAAATTTCCTGTAAACTGAAAAATGGTTTAAAGGCACATGCCTCTGTGTGTGTGTGTGTGTGTGTGTGTGTGTGTGTGTGTGTGTGTGTGTGTGTGTGTGTGTGTGTGTGTGTGTGTGTGTGTGTGTGTGACAGACAGACAGACAGACAGACAGACGGACAGGCAGAAAGACAAAACAGGGATTGGTATGTGCAGTGACGAAGGTGTATAACAAATAAAGCCATTGCTTACTGGAACATCAAACTTATTTTTTTTAACTTTGTCTTTGGTAACCTACCGTATACCAGTCCCCTTCAGGCTCTTAGCCCAGTGATCTATCTCATTTCTATAATATGCAGTCCTATTCTAGTTTACAGCCCTGTCCACAGCCACACAGACCTACATATTATATTTAATATAAAGTCTTTTTTTCAAACTTTTAAAATTCATTTTTTGGTTACATAGTTATACAAAATGAAAAACATAATATGGTTTTGTTGACACTAAAAGAACAAAGAAAAAAAGAAGAAAGTAAGTAAGTAAGAAAGACAAAAAAAGAGAAGTCTTTGGATGAGACTGTAAACCTAGGCCCGTGTGCGAACCCACACAGAACATCTTGCTTGCACACGTTAAATCCTGTTCCGCTTTTCTGAAATTATATATATATATATATATGGAGATTATCACTGTCACGTTGTGGTGAGGCCACTTACTAAAAAAAAAAAACAAAAAAACCACCACCTTTTAAAAAGCCGTTTTGCTGCGCTGCAGTGTCAGTCCCCTCAGTGACGTTTGTTCTGATCCAGTTAAGGATGATTTATTTTATTTTTATTTATTTATTTATCTCTTTCTTTCTTTCTTTCTTTCTTTCTTTCTGCTTTTATATCAAGGATAAGGGAATAAGCACTCATGTGCTTTTTTTTTTTACATCCAGTCCCCGTGTGTATGCAGTTTTGTAAATCTTGTCATCTTTTACCACCGGCACACAATGGCCTACTGTTACAAAAAGCGAAACAGGATTTAACGTGTGTGCAAGATGTTTTGCGCGCGTTCGCACACGGGGCCTCGGTTTATAGTCTCATCCGAAGGACTTTTTGGGAGAGTGGAGTCAGCACTAATGTTTTACTCCAGGGGAAATCCCTTTGAACAGGAATCGAACCCAGGTCGTCAGATTGCCAGCGCAATGTTCTGACCACTAGACCTACCCCCCCCCCCCCCCCCCCCCCCCCCCCCCCCCCCATGATGACTTAGTGTGAGGCCAGCTTCCTACCTTGTACTGTTTTTGTTCCCAAAAGTTCTCTGTATGTGTTGGGAGTTTGGGGGGGGGGGGGGGGGGGGGGGGGGGGGGGGGGGTTGCGGTGTGTGTGTGTGTGTGTGGTGTGTGTGTGTGTGTATGCAAAAGCTGAAAAAGAAAGTGAAAATAGAGAAAAGCGACAGAAATGTCTAGGAAGGAGCACAGACGAACAAGAAAAAGAGGACAAGCATACACACAGAGATGAGGGGACGGAGGTAGTGGACAGACAGACAGACAGGCAGGCAGGCGGACAGGAAGGAAGCTCGATGTAACAGAAATAATGTGCAGATCTATCAAAACACGGAAAAAAAGCCAAACTAAACAACAGAAACCTAAGCAAAATTATAGCAAAACAACAACAACAAACAAATGAACAAACGAACCAATGAACAATTATTGAAAAAGGGCGGATGGAAGGAAAGAAGGAAGGAGCAATAATATACTAGAATTTTTTTCCCTTTTTTCTTCTTCTTTTTTTATATTTTAAAAAAAATTACAGCTTCGGTTACCTCTTTTGGGGACATATTAAGGGAGTGTGGTAGAAGAAACGTGTATGATGAAACATTAAAAACTGGATAGAGACATTGGTCTTATTTTGTTAATTCAGCGTTTGAAAGTCTTTTAGGGATCATTGTATTTATTATAGGCAGGTTAAACAGAGTTTTCGATTATCTTTTTGTTTGTTTTGATGTATTAATGGATCAGATGTATTACTTGGGATGGTGTTAGTGTGATTGGGAAGGGTCAATTTACTAGTCTGTGCAGTCAGGAATTTTGAAGCAATTACTTTGCACGAAAAATACATTGGACTATTCAGGGGAGGGGGGGGGGGGGGGGGGGGCTATTGGGTGTGCACCCTGGCTTAGTTTTTCGGCCTATGGTCACTTCTCCCGAAATGAGGAAGTGGTGACGTCATCTGCAGTGCCCACATTTTCCCCTGACCAGGAAAGGAAAAGGCTGGCCATTGCTCGGGAAATGGGATTAGCAGTGATGTCACCCACAAACCCTCACCCT
>CM060325.1:5119175-5144175 GCA_030674155.1 Stramonita haemastoma | reverse complement strand
CAAGATGTTTGCCCACCAGAAAGAGCTGGGCCACCTGGAGCTGAAGCAGACGCCCGGAGGACTGGGCTACCTCTGCTACAAGAAGGGCTGCAACCAGTACTTCAAAACCATCGACACCCTGCGCACGCACGTCAGAGAAATCCATGAGAAGAAGTGTTCAGCGAGCACAGCCGCCAAGCTGAGCTGCCCACAGTGCCCTGCAGAGTTCAGAGACCAGGAGTCGCTGCAATATCACGGTGTGAACCACAGGTTGAAGAGCCTGCTGCAGTGCGACGTCTGTCAGAAATGCTGTCAGACTGTGGACCTGCTCAGGTGCCATCTACACAAAGAGCACGGGGATCTCGGTGAGGCGAAGTTAGAAAACCTGTTGAAAAAGGTCAACGACAACTTCGCGGCTTTGGTGAACAGTCCTGTCAGTGAGAAGCACCTGGCCAGAAGCTTTGAGCTGACGGCTGTGAATCCTGGTCCACAGGCTGTGTGCAGCAGTGCTAAGGGGGAGCAGAGTCAGCTGGAGAAGTCTTCCTGTGCACAATCTCCATCTACCCCTAAACCAACTTCTAGCGTGAATGCTCTCCCTGTCACAACAGAGGAGCCCAGTTCAGGGACAAACAAAGCTCACGCCATGCTGACTGGAAAAGAGAATTCAGAACAAGGGGAGATGCCTCCATTGGAGATGACGCAAGATCCACAGAAGACTCCTTCAGATGAGCAGAACGATGTGTTAGACCCTCAGACCTGGTTGGGCCAAAAAACAGTGGAAGATGCCCTCAACAAAGAAGGTGTGGCACTGGTAAGGTACAAAGATCGCAGCAGGCCTTTCAAGTGTCATCCCTGTAAAATGGCTTTCACGGCAAAGCATTACTTGCTGGTTCACAGGAGACTGTCCCATAAGATCCCTGAAAAATTCCAGGCATATTACGCAATGGAACGCTATCAAGACCCCAACCGCCCCTACAAGTGTGTGCCATGTAAAGCTTCCTTTCTGCAGAAAAATGCCCTGCTGGTCCATTTGAATTCCGTAGGCCATCTCCGTAAGGCCAATGAGACCAACAGCCAAGGGAGTATTGTTGTTATGAGTGACTCTTCCTCCCCCAGCCCCACAGACCCTGTATCCCAGAACAGTGCTAGCCCTCAGCCCGCGATGCCTGCATTCAACTCCCACATCCTCGCCGCCAGTATTGGCTCCCCGGCTGTTTGTATTGCCGCCATTCCAGCCCAGCCATTCCTCTCCAGCAGTTCTGACCCAGCTTCCAGTGACAGCAGCAAGAAAGAGGAGCACCAGTGCGACATCTGCAACGTTTCCTTCAGGCAGAACAGTGACCTGGAGACCCACTTCCGATCAGTAGCCCATCAGAGGCACGTGGTCCAGCTGCACAAAGAAGCCATCAGCAACGCGGCTGTTGGTAACGACTGCCTCAACCCTCTAGCTGGGGCAGGTCAGATGAAGCCAGGTCAAAGGACAGGTCAGGTGAAGGCAGGTGAGGGGGCAGGTCATGCGAGGCCAAATCAGGGGGTATCTGACGAAGAGCAGGAACTACCTGGAACAGCAGGCCAGCTGAAGAGGGTGGCGGGGATGCTGTGGAAACCAAAGGTGACCACAGAGAAAGGCCAAGCAGTGATCAAAATTGTGCCCATAAGGCCTTCTTCAGGCACCAACGCTGTGTCAGGATCAGACCTCATTCCCGTCTCCTCGCCATCTTTCTCTCCACCCCTAGACCCTCAATGTAGGTCTGCTGTTGTTCCACAGATTTCCTGCAGCCCTGCAGCTGCCACAGAAAAAAGTACAGTATGTCACAAGTCATCAGAAAGCCAAACAAAAGGTGTTGGTCCAAAGGATGAAGGGACAGAGGTGAAAACAGAGGCAGTAAATTCTGATGTGAAGAAAGCAGAAGCGGGTGTTGATACTGATCCAGCTGACTTTGACCAGAAATCACAAATGTCTGAAGATCATGCTTTACGTTTGAAGGCAAAATTAGAAGCTGTAGCTGACTCTTGTACCTATGCTGAGGTGATGAATGAAAGTGGGGTCGAAGTTGACTGTGTTGATACTGATGTGAAGAAGAGTGTTGAGTCTTCAGGACATGTACATTCCAGGTCGAAACCACAACTACAATCATCAACCAGATCATGCAGCTGTGCTGAAGAGAAGATGGAAACAAACAGCGTGGGTGAGTTGTTTACCTCTGAAATTCACAAGAAGTCCAAAGACTGTGAGCAGCACTGTGCAGAATTAAAGCTGAAACTAAAAGACATGGCTACAGAGATAACTGCCGCTGGATCCAGTAATTGTGTGGGAGTAAAATGTAACTGCTCTGGTGGGAAACAGGAAGCTGTGGATGATGTGGACTCTCTTTCCACAGGTGTGAAAAACGGCTCCAAAGAGTCTGTAGAGCACGCAGTCCATTCAAAGCTTCATGTAGGAGAGGTTGCTGCAGAACTGCCAAACTGTGTCGCTGTGAAAACAGAACCAGCTGATGATGCTAATTCTGTGTCTGCTAGTCGGTCAACTGGCACCAGCACACTCCAGACAGTGCTGAAGTCTGAGATGTCAACCAATACCACAGACTCTCCGTTACCCAGCGCTGCCAAGAGCTCGGACTACCCCAGCAACCCGCTTCTTGCTGCCTCTGTCCCCCTCAACATCACTCCACCTCGAGGTTACATGGGCCGCTTCAAACCACACCTGCAGCGAAACTTGTTGGAAAATTTTGGCTTTGAGTGTGTGATGCAGTTCCATGAGAATGCTCAGATGAAGAGAAAAGAGAGGGGGAAAGACAAGGAAAGAAAAAGAGCTGAGAATCGAACAGAAAAATCGGATAATTGTAGCACAACAGCAGAACCATCAGACCCTCATGAAAAATCTCCTGAGAAAGAAGACAGTGAAGTGAAGACAAAAGTGGAAGTGCCAGAAATCAATAAAAGTGTATGTCAGGAGTGTGGCTATGAGTTCTCCAGCATCTTTGTCCTGAAGGCCCACGAAGAAGAGGCCCACAAAAAGAGAATATCCGCAGACGTTCTGGAGGATTTCTGGGTCCAGATCAAGAACCATTTTGAAAAGAAGCAGCCCAAAGTAGAGGCGGTGGTAACGTCCGTCAACACTACGTCTGTTTCTTGCGGTACAGCACCGGCCATCTCCAATGCCTCAGCCCCCACTTCTCTCACCACAACTACCTCCACCTCCACAAGTACCTCCAGTCCAGCTGCCGACAAAAGCAGCCTGAAATCCAGCAAGGAAGACATGCCTCCCCCTCCCCCACCCCTGCGACAGCTTCCCCCAGGCTACGACATGTCCCAGATGATGCCAATGCTGAACATGGTGCCCATGAATTTGATGTCGCTGGGAATGCAGTCTTCGCTGTCCCCCATCCTGTCATCAGGGGCTGTGGACTTGGCCGGCTCCTTCCCTGCCAGTCTGGGCAGGATGGAGTCAGGTCTGCAGTCTCCTCAGCAGCGAGCCACCTCAGCCAGCCAGAATGAGAAGCGGGGCCGCACCCGCATCAACGATGACCAGCTGAAGATTCTGCGCTCTCACTTTGACATCAAGACTGCGCCCACAGAGGACCAGATTGGTCAGATGGTGGAGATGAGCGGGCTCCCCAGCCGTGTCATCAAGCACTGGTTCAGGAACACATTGTTCAAAGAGAGGCAGAGAAACAAAGACTCGCCCTACAACTTCAGCAACCCTCCCTCCACCACCATTGATCTGGAGGAATATGAAAAGACGGGGAGGATCCCTGCCACAGTTATCAAAATGGAGGTGGCTGATGATGACAACCATTTTGCTCCAAGCAGGAAAGAAGAAAGAAGTGAGGAGTCAGAATTTCAAGCCAAAGCCTATCCTCCACCTCCTCCCCCTCCTCCCTCTTTTCTGCAGGACCTTCCGTCCTCTGTGCAAGAGCACTTTTTCAAACAAGAGAGCAGGGACGACTTTGAACATCAGTCTGATGACTTACCTCTTCCTGGCAAGTCACCTGGCCTGTCCACTCTGCCCCGATCTACTCCTTCAAGCTCCGGACCTTTACCCTGCTCCCCTGCCAGCATCCTGGATGCTCAAGCCATTGTCCTAGCAAGAGAGGCAGCTGCTGCTGCCCAGAATGCTGCAACGAAGCGCGCTAACCGCACACGCTTCACAGACCTCCAGGTGAAGATCCTTCAGGACTACTTTGAGCAGAACGCCTATCCCAAAGATGAAGAACTGGATCATCTTTCCAAGGTACTCAACCTCAACCCTCGAGTGATTGTTGTCTGGTTCCAAAACGCTCGTCAGAAAGCAAGGAAAGGGTCTGGAAGTTCGCCATCCATGGAAGCCAAAGAGAGCAGCAATGCTGTGCCATTCCAGAAGACTCCCAGTCTCCACAATCATTGCTCCAAATGTGGAGCAGTGTTTCAAAGACAGCACGAGCTGCTGAAGCACCAGAAGCAGTGCTGTTTGTCAGAGAACAACAACAACAAGCCGCTGCTGGCCTTTGCAGATGAGGACAGTTTCTCCAGCTGTACCTCACTGGAGGAGTCGGGGCTGTGCGATTCCCTCAACTTGACTGTCAGCAGTCAGAAAAACAGAACCTCGCCATCACTGCTCAAAACCTACCTCTGTGAGAAATGTGACCTGAGCTTTAGCCATTGGGACCAGTTGCAGGAGCATCAGAAGACCCGGCATCAGATTGCAGACTTCAGCCATGCTGTGTCCGCTGCTTCCTCGGCCTTTGGGCTGCTGCAGTCTGTGGCCTCGTACAGCAACCACAAAACCTCAGACTCTTTCCCCATGACCTCATCCCCCTCTGCGGCCAGAACCTCGGCCTCCTCCACTCCCCAGCCCTTGATGACAGTCAACTCCAACAAACACAAACTGGAGGCCGTGGATTCTGACCACAGCGACGACCAGCCCAAAGACAAGCGGCTGCGGACCACCATCCTGCCAGAGCAGCTGGAGTACCTGTACCAGAAGTACCAGCAGGACTGCAATCCCAGCCGCAAGCAGCTGGAGCTGATCTCGGAGGAGGTGGGCCTGAAGAAGCGAGTGGTGCAGGTCTGGTTCCAGAACACACGGGCCAGAGAGCGCAAGGGTCACCCCCGCACCTACCAGCAGCTCATCCACAAACGCTGCCCTTTCTGCAACGCTCTCTTCAGGGCGCGTTCCGCTCTGGAATCCCACCTGGTCAACAAGCATCCTGTAGAAATGGCCAAAGGCGACATCAACATTGATGCTTTACCTGATGCAGATGCAGAGCCTCCACAGCATGCTGCTGCACCCAGTTTGCCGGGCACGTCCAGCTCTGGGCAGACACCTCCGACTGTGGCTGACCTCAGTCAGATGTTTAGCTCCCCCAGTGTGTCTCCCTACCTTTCTTTTCTGCCATCCACCAATCTCGCCCTGGGTTTCCCCCCAACCCTTCCCCCCATAGATTCTGTGCAGTTGTCCATGCAGAATCTGTATGAGGATGCCTTCAAGAAGTACATCACAGAGCTGAGTGGTTCAGCGCTGTCTCCTGTCCCTCTCCTGAAGGCCTCGCACACCCCGGACCCCCTTCACAGCGCTCCAGTCTCCCTCAGCAAATCCCCCAAGAAGCCAGAAGCCGCTCCTTCCACTGCTTCCATCGTTGATGTGGACGATGCTCCGCTAGACCTCAGCATCGTCAAGAAAGAGCCCAGCCACCAGAGCTCTGTGGAGGCTTCAACCACCCATGTCTTCCGGGACAAGAGCAAAGCCAGTCCTTCCCTGCATGCTGCCAAGGACAGGCACAGATCCCGCAGTCCTCAGGACAGAACCCCTAGTCACTCCTCACACACTGCCCAGAAGCAGAGCAGCAGTAGGGCTGATACAGCGTCAAGTCACAGTCATCCAGCAGAAAGCCTCTACCTCACCTTGAAGAACAATCCCAATGTCAAAAGTCACCCTGCTCCTCCTATGCCCTCTCTCCCCCTGAAAGAGAAGGTATGCCCGGAACTGGACCACAGCCGAGCGTTCACTCAGGAAGATCCTGTCTCCGAATCCCAGTCTGAAGTCAGCGACGGTCAGTGTGCAGGAGAGCTGGGCAGTTGTCCATCATCCCCCAAATCCGTCAGCAGCGCGGGGTCGGTACAGAAACGCCACCGCACCCAGATGACCAGTCTGCAGGTCAAGGTCATGAAGCTCCTCTTCGTGGACTACAAAACGCCCACCATGGCCGAGTGCGAGCTGGTCGGGCACCAGATCGGCCTGGCCAAGCGGGTGGTCCAGGTGTGGTTCCAGAACGCCCGCGCCAAGGAGAAGAAGTTCAAGCAGACGATGAACAAGCCCCCAGTGGACGAGCTGGATTACCCCAAGACGGCGGAGGAGTGCCTGCTGTGCCACTTCAAGTACTCCCACAAGTTCACCCTGCAGGACCACATCTTCACCCAGCAGCACATCGACAACGTCAAGGGCTACATCCACAGCCAGGTGGATCAGGACCGGGAGGTGGGGGGGGAGGCGGCTGCGGTGGTGGCGCCAGTGTCTGGCGGCTCTGTGAGACAGCCTGCCTCCCAGGAGGGGGATGGCAAGGCGTGGGAGAAGATGAGCTCGTCCCTGTCAGCGCAGCAGATGAACCAGCTGCAGCAAGGGCTGAACGCTGCCGCCCTGGGCCTGCCTGCTGCTGCTTTGCCTGGTAAGTGATGATATCCTTGGCCCTCTTTCTCTCTGTCTCTGTCTTTCTTAGACTCTGTCTTTGTCTGTCTGTCTGTCTGTCTGTCTCTGTCTGTCTTTCTCTGTCTGTCTATGTCTGTCTGTCTGTCTGTCTCTCTCTCTCTCTCTCTCTCTCTCTCTCTCTTCTCTCTCTCTCTCTCTCTGTCTCTCTCTCTCTCTCTCTCTCTCTCTCTCTCTCTCTCTCTCTCTCTCTCTCTCAGATTCACTTCTTGACATTATTTTTTTAAAAACTCTTGTCACCTTCTCAGTCACTCCTAAAGCAGATTTTGTAAACTTGTGTACTCTTTAATTTCCTTTTTTTCCCTATTTTTTTTGTAAACAAGTTGAATGAATGATTAACTATATGTATTCAGCAACATGCTAACTGTCAATGTTTTATTTCAATTCATCTATTCTACTAGAGATAATTGAAACTGTGAAAGATGAGAATCAGCAGTATCATGGATTGGAAAAAATATTAATTTTATCCAGCAGCATAGACACCAGCAAGAAAATTCATGGCACACAGGGGAGAAGGAGCGAGTTCCAGCTTTGTGGACATGTGGTGATTTATTTCACTTGTGTGTACTTTGCTTTGAGTGTATGGTGTTGTGTTGTGCAGGGGTGGGCAGTCCATTTTCTCTGAGCAGCCTGCCTGCAGTGCCAGACACATCTAGCAGCAAGCAGCATAGCAAGGACTCCCAGTCCCATCCAAAGAAGGAGAAGAAGAAAGAAACATCAGGTGAACTACATTGTCTTGTCTGTGTGGTGGGTGGGTGGTGTGTGTGTGTGTGTGTGTGTGTGTGTGTGTGTGTGTGTGTGTGTGTGTGTGTGTGTGTGTGTGTTGTTTGTGTGTGTGTGTGTGTGTGTGTGTGTGTGTGTGTGTGTATGCAGTGTGTGTGTGTGTGTGTGTGTGTTTGTGTGTGTGTGTGTGTGTGTGTGTGTGTGTGTGTGTGTGTGTGTGTGTGGTGTGTGTGTGTGTGTAAGTACTCATTTGTGTGTGTGCACATATTTCTCTGTGTTTGTGCATGTTGTGTTTTATGTCTAATGCTTACAGTCACAACAGATGAATTTCTTTGCCTGAATTTTAAGCTGCTTTTTCCCCCAGAGAGCTTGTCATCACAAGAGCAGGGCCAACACGCACACACACACACACACACACACACACACACACACACACACACACACACACACACACACACACACACCATCCCTCCACCTCCCTTTTTTTGCAATTTAAAAAAACAAAATGTCGGGATCAAACAGAAAAACAACTTTCTCAACGCTGGAAGGTAGATTTGCCATATTTTATCATGGGGGGGAGGGGGGGTTATAATAAGGTAAAAAAAAAAAGTAAAGGTGCCCATAACCTAGGCGGCCGTAGGGGAGCGAGGCATCAGAGACCTCAGCTTCTCTAGGGGCCAGCATGTTGAGGGCGGCGCCCAAGCTGCTTTACTTTCCCTGACCCTAAAGAGGGCAGGTACCCATAAACAGCTGGGGGGACTGTACTGAACCCAAGGCGTGCAATCGGTCACCCATCCACTTGGTAACCACGCTCAGCGCTGCTTAACTTGACTGGGGGAAAGCGAGTGCTCTGACCACTTAGCTGTCCCGACCCCGGTGGTATAATACCAGTGCCTAATTGTTTGTATTGCATCTTTCCCCCAGCTTCCAGCAGCAGCAAAGCCAGCAGCTCTGGGAGCAGCAGCCAGAAGGACCCTCAGCCAAAGCAGTCCCAGCAGCAGAAGAAGAAGGAGGCGTCACTGCCCTCTTCAGGCCAGCAGCAAGTTGCAGACTACGCTCAGATGATGGCTCTAGGCGGGTACCTACCCGGCCTGGATCCCACCTACATGGGGTACATGTATCCCGGCCTGCCCTCCTTCTACCCCGGACTGACCCCCATGCCTCTGCTGTCACCGGCACTCCTGCCAGGTCAGTGGTCTGAGTTATGAATGAAGGAATAATTTTTATTTTCTAAGGGTAACTGAGTAAGCATGCACATACTTTTCTTCATACGGTCCTTGCACTGATTAGGGAATAGCAGCCCCCCCCCCCCCCCCCCCCCCAAGAAAAAACCCCCCAAAAAACAACAAACAACCCCTCCATAAAAAACAAAAAAACCCCACCACAACAAAATATAACAAAAGAAAAAAAAACCACCATCACCGTCTGAGAGAGATAAAGAGAGAGAGGGATGGTCTGTGTGGACTTTGGGATCTTGAGTCTTTGGTCTTTGTAAATGGTCTGATTTATGTCCAGCTGACTTCTTATATGTATAGGTATATGTGTGTCATCCACACCACCAGCCATAGTTGTTTACTCTCCTGTTTAAAGAGAGAGGGACTATCTATATGTAATTGTACAGTTTTGAGTTTTAAAATCTGACAGGGTGACAGCCCCGATATGACCTGTTTGGTCAGCGGGGCTATAAACAACATGATTGGATTGGATTGGAGAGACTGTTAACACGTGTGTGAGGGATTGGTACATGGGGCTTCAGCTTATGATCTTTATTGAAGAACCTATAGGGGAATGAATGGATTCAGTTCTAACCAGTGTCAACTGCAGGGGAAAGCGACATATTCATGGTGATAAGAACCCACACCTTCAGGTATCATTTTACATTGTAGTGTATTGTCGTGTATTGTATTGTATTGTATTGTATTGCATTGTATAGCATTGTACTGTGTTGTTTTGTATTGCATTGTATTGTATTGCATTATGTTGTGTTGTTGTGTATTGAAGTGTAGTGTAGTAAAGAGCAGTGTATTGTATTGTATTAATATATTACATTGTATTGTATACCACTTTTAGTCATGACATATCTTAGCCTGAAATTTGGGCTGCCTAGGTAAGCATGCCACCCAGGTTTGGTTGTTTTTTTTAACCTTTTCCTGTACGTGTGTGTATTTGTTTCATTGTCACAGTGGCTTTTTCCTCTTCAGAATGTTTTCAGGGAAAACTTTTGTTGCCATAGAAGGTTTTTTTATTTTTATCCATGTGCATTGATGGCATGATGCACACAGGACTTCACTCTATTGTCTCATCCAAAAGACTAGCACCCAGACCACCACTCAAGGTGTAGTGGATGGGGGGAAAATGTTCGGCATAAGCAGTAATCTTTGTATGCGGCAGAGGCATTGCAGAGGATGAAGCTGATCTGTGAGTGTGTGTGTGTGTGTGTATATGTTTGTGTGTGTGTGTGTGCATGTACAAAGGGTTAAATGTATATACATCGGTGAAGTGTACTGTGCACATGTACTTTTATGTGAATCACCTCACCTCACCTCATTCTCCTGACCAAATGGTCGTAGAGGAGACATGAGGATGTTGATGACGTTGTTCTCCTCCATCCAGACCGGTCCTCTGCTCTGCGGATGAGCGTTGCGCAGTCCATCCCGGTCCACTCCTTAATGTTGTCCATCCAGTTCTTGGGTTGCCTTCCTCTGCGTCTGTCCCCTTCCAAGGTTCCCTGCAGAACCGTCTTGGGCAGCGTGTTGTGTCGGGTGACATGTCCAAACCAAGTCATCTTCCTCCTTTTTAGTATTGACAGGAGGGGTTCCTGGGGGCCTGCCAGCTGTGTAACTTGGCCCCGCACAAAGTCGTTGGGCTTGTGATCCCTCCACGAGATCCCAAGGAGACGTCTGAAGCATTTTGTTTCGAATGCTTGAATTCTCTTGGTGGTTTCAGCTGTCAGAGTCCAACTTTCACAACCGTAGAGCAGTATGGATATAATTAGAGACTTGAAGATTTTCATCTTGGTGTGGAAACTGATGTCTTTGCTCTTCCAGATCTTGCTGAGTTTTGCCATTGCCGATGTTGCCATGGCTAGTCTGGTCTTGGTCTCTGTTGCAGAGCGGCCATCTTTGGTGAGAGTGGCACCAAGGTATTTGAAGGTGTCCACTTCTTCTAATTGTTCTCCATTCATGAAGATTTGAGCGTGGATGTTATTTGTGCTGTTGACCAGGACTTTGCTCTTTTCTTTTATGTGAATAACTGTCAGTAAAACAAACGCTTCATGCATTAACAGGTACAAAAATATTGTGAACTGCATGTCAAGAAAACTTGTCTGTTATATGTATATGTGTGTTCCATCTAGAATATTTCCTATTCACACAAATTTACTGCGCTGTGTGGTTGCTGCTTCATTATTATTATTATTATTATTATCATCATTATTATTATTAATCTTTTATATCAAATATAATGGAATAAGCACTTGTGCGCTTTTTTTACATCCAGTCCCCGTGTGAATGCAGTCTTGTAAATCTTGTCATCTGTTCCCACCGGCACACAATGGCCTACCCTTACTCTGTTTCAGGTGCGGAGTACATGTTCGCCCACGATCCCCTGTCCTTCGGAACTCCCTTACCGCTGCTGCAGATCCCTCCACAAGCCATCAAAGCCGTGTCGGAGAAGATCCAGGAGGGCAAGTGTGTTCGAACCCACTACAGCCAGGACTGCAAGACGCTGGCCGACCTGAAAGGCTCCCTGGGGCCGCGCGACTCGGCCTGTCTGGTGGAGACGTCTGTGGACGTGGGGTACATCTGCAAGAAGTGTCAGATGGTGTACCCGTCCCGCGAGGGGTGCCTGACTCACCAGCAGCTGGTGTGCTACCCTGGGGGGGACGCGGGCACCAAGACGATGGTGAAGCTGGAGCAGCTGCAGTACCAGTGTGGGCAGTGTGGGGCCGAGTCCTTCTCCACCGTGGCTGAGGCCAGGAGCCACTGCCTGAAGGACTCCCACAAAGCCAAGGTCAGTAAGGCCGGTAAGGCCAGTGTGTTGCCATCCTCCTCCTCATCGTCCTCATCGTCGTCTTCAGCATCTTCAAAGGCCGTTCCCAAGCCTGCCACGTCTACCTCCGCCTCCAGTCTTACCTCCTCCTCGTCGTCCTCCTCCTCGTCTAAGGAGAAGTTGTCGTCACCTCTGTCTCAGTCTCGGTTCAATCCGCTCCTCAGCCTGCCAGTTGCGTCTCAAGCTGCCCCCAAGCCCCCCACCCCCAGTTCTGCTCATTCCACATCAAATCCATCACCCGCTGCCCCGCCCGCTCACACCTCTCCTGCAGCAGCTGCAGCAGCAGACAATGCCAGTACTGCTGCACAGTCCTCGCCTGACCCCCTGCCATCATCGTCCCCCCCTCTCCCTCCTCAGACCTCAGAACAATCAGCTGATGCCAGCACCGATCCATCCACACCACCTCCCGCGTCCCCCACACCCGACAATCCCAGTTCTTCTCCATCGTCTGCTTCAGCTCCCCTGCTGGCGTCTGCTTCCCTTGTTTCCAGCGAGGAGAGATCGCCCCCCTCCAAACCCCCATCACCTCCGTTGCTTGATGCTTCCTCAGAAAAACCCTCAGAACCAGCAGACATCTCATCGGAAGCGGATGTTGGGGGTGTGGATCCCAAGTTGGCGTCTTCAGAGTGATCAGAGAAAGCATTATGTGTTGTTGTGTCTGAGTTGGGTTTTTTTCTTTTTTTGGTTTTTATGGTGTCAGTTGTCAACAGTCTGTGGTGTAGAAATGTAGTGTGGATGTACTCATCGAAGATTCGTGTGTATCGTCTAATGGTGTATAGAGGATGGTACATTCAGAGGACGTCTTCATGAGCAGGAGACAGTTCCTTGGAGCAGAAGAGATGTCTTCCACTGCCAGGTTGAAGGGAAAGGGGCTGGCCATATAACAGAAGTGCAAGGTGGGTCTTTTCAGATCAAGAATGTCTCCTTCTGCACTGGTGGCCGCTGAAGACTATCAGTCAAGGGAGTGGTGATGATGAAGAGGAAAACCTTGAAGATCAGAATTCTTCTTGTGGGCTGCTGCTGCTGCTGCTGCCATAGAAAAAGTATAGTGGAGCTTATTATAAAGATCTATACATCTGGAATGTCCCTTGTGTATATTTTTTTATTTGCAGAAATTATTTTTTGTATGATCTGAAACGGTCATATATTTTTAGTGTGACAGCAATCCTTGGATTTTCTTTGTGATCTCCAAGTTTCTGCGATCGAAGGCACTGACAGCAAAAGAATTTTAAATGGGAGGCTTTGTTTATTTTCAGTTTATCCTGCTGATTCCATCTTGCCTGTAAACAACAATAGTAGCTTCAGTACACAATTTTAAATTGTTAAAAAATCAATTTTGCATAAGAGTAGAATTATAGATTTTAAGTAACACAAAATGTTTTTGTTTTGTTTTGATGTATGTGGTCTAATCTTATAATCTACAGGATGCCAAAGATGGAAAAACAATCTGTAAGAAAGGTGGGGTTTGGGGTTTTTTAGTGTTAACTTCGTAGTTCTATTTGTTTGAAGAGAAATCGGTCCTCTTTTAAGTCACCATCAGAGAGGTTAGGCTCCAAACAATGAAAGACCTGAAGAAAGCTGGGTTCTTTCCAAACCAAAGTTATCCGTTATTTCAAATTCATTTGGGGAGGGGGGGGGTTGTACTCATTCCTTCATCGACATGGCTGGAAAAACCTGCAGATGGAATGTGTGGCCTGTGGAACTTTGGAAATGATGGTAGTGGAGGGACACTGCAGGAGTCTGATTACCTCTGCTGTGAGTGTAAGCAGGGTCAGGATATAGCTTTTGTGGAGGGGGAGGGCATTTTCCTTCTGCCTTTTTTCACCCTCAAAATTCTGTCTACCTCAGTGCATATTTCGTCCTGAGATATATCAGCAATGTCAAGATGATTGATGGAAAGTGGAAATAATAATGGTAAGTCTAACAATAGATGTTGACAGATTATTTTGGAATTCAGAAGAAAGAAGAAAAAATGGTTACACTTGCTTCAGAGGTTTCTACTGTGTGCTAAGTGAGGCCTAACTGCTTCAATGTTAGTGTGCCCTTTAGAAAATACAAATTAGGTGTACACGTTTTTCACGAATAATTTTCTGTTATCGAATAACACAACAGGAAAACGTGAAGGGAAAGCCATACACTGTGGAAGGGTTCTACTTCATAGTTAGAAAAAGTTGTTGTGATTTTTTTTTTTCGTTTATTTAATCTGAAACATTTTCCATTCTTTACATTTCAGTGTACTTGCCTGTAAGTTTGTCAAGACTGTTCTTTTTCATTCTTCTCAATGATGTATTTTAAAACTTTCTGCGTGCAAGATTGTGCTGAGATACTTATTAAGATATTACAAAGGAGTTTGATCTTACTATCAGGCCTGTACATGTTGATTGTTGATCATATGAGATAATAATGTGTAGACATAAGACTTTACTTGGGAAAGATTTAAAGAAACATAGTAGATTGTGACAGGACTTGTGCACACAATATTTTACCTTTTTTTTTTCTTTATTGGCTCTTAGTATACATGATTCTTTTAATTAAAAGAACTGGCATGCAGTTTATGAGCATATTTTACTTTTTTTTTTAAGTTATGAATTTAACATTGAAGTTCGTTTTGGCTTTGAAATCAACACAACCAGATAGATTGTTGTCAACTGCTTATTTTTTAATGGATTCAAGAAAACAAATTTGTTTAAGGGAGGGCATGATGTATGAGCTAATATTTTTTAAAATTTATTCAGTTGATCAGATGACAGCAGAAATGAGAATATCAGCATTTGGATTGATTTTTTAAAAAATTGTTATTAATATCATCATTAATCCAACAGCATAAAAGATGAAAACATCACATGTGACCACAGCCTAGTGCCATTGTTTTAGGTTTGGACTGAGAAAACTTATTATGCTTTACCCTGAAGGGGGGGGGGGGGAGGAGGGGGGATCACTTGAATAATGAGTCCTTGTTTTTGTCATTCTAGCAAGTATTTTTCGCTAGGGTTTTGTTTGCTTGGCAGATTGGTTTTGTTTGTTTTTTGTTTATTTGTTGTTGGGTTGTTGTTGTTTTTTTTGGGGGGGATGTCATGCCATTTCACTATGCCAGTGAAAAGTGAACAGAAGCATATTTTGTCACCAGAAAAAAGAGCCGTTAGTGATTGTTGTCTTAGGTTCATCTTTGCAAAGGTTTTAATTGCGAATATTTCCAGTGAGATTTAAAAGTTGTGTACATATGTGTATGTAAGTGTTCAGACATATCTATCTATCTCATTATCTGGTGGTTGTTTTGCTTTTGGCCTGGTGCCAGACTGTTCATACTTAAATGGTTTTACTAATATATGAAGAAAGTATTGTGCATTTTTAAATGTGTGTATGTGGGTGCATGCGTTGTATATGTGCACACATACATCAACAACTGAAGCCACTGACAGGGTTTTGCTTGCAGACTGAAGTAGAAATTCATGAAAGAAAAGGAAAGGTCTGTTAGGAAGAAGAACTAAAGTCATTGTGTTTATTATTTTTACTGTGAGTTCAAAGAAAGGGATAGCTATTTACTCACTACTTTGTGATGCTAGCTAAATTGCAAAATGCTTTTCTTGTGGTGAAAGTTTGCCATATTGACCTCTTTTCTTCTTTAAAAAAAAAAAAAATCCATACATGTGTGTCTGGATTTGTGTGTGTGTATGTGGTTGTTTTGTTTTTTATTTGGGGGAGGTTGGTTGGTTTTTTTGGTTATTTTTTTAGTTTTCAAGGACATTTCAAAATGAGTCAGGCTTAATACAACCTTTGTGATCTAAATATGTCATGTCTGTCTCATAAGAGTCGGCCTGTTTTAATTTTGTTCATAGGTGTGTTCCCCCCTCCACCTCCCCCCCCACCCAACCAGTTCAGGTTAGAGAGTGAAGTTGCACAATTGACTATGACATAGTTAGTAGGAGGTGAACTAACACAGAGTGATTTTGAGGCTTTTAATTCAGTTCCTTTTGTGTGTGCCTCTATAGGTAACATGTCACTTTTTAAAGTTTTATTGATTTTGACAAAGCATTTGACGCAATCAGTTTTTTAAGTAAGTGTGCGTGCTGTGGCCTGTTCATACTTTTTTTTGCAAAATAAATATATATGATATATAAGAATAAACCAATATATTATGATTGTGAGTGAAAGCAAAGGTGCAGTGTTAATGGTGCTGTACATATCAAGATTATATCAAGTGGGGTTCAGCAAGGCAGTGTTTATTGTTCAGCATTGTTGTTGTTGTTGTTGGATTTTTTAAAATTCTCTGTTATTTTTCAATGGTTAACATCAAAAGTAGTAACCTGTGGTAAAAAAAAAAGGTGCTATTGTGTTCAGTTGTGGAATATACATGGACATTTCTACTCTAGGTAGATAATGATAATATATATTCTATATCTGAACTTTAAGAGAGAAGTAAGTATGTGCACAGGGTATCTCTCAGGGTTATGACAGATTAGAAAGGATTTATGCTACGGGTTTGTAACTGAAGCATTTAAGGTAATAACTTTTTTTTTCAACCTACAGTTAGCAAGCTTGATATTGACTTAAAGAATTCTGACAATTTTATGTTTCAGTTCTGACATTTAATTAAAGACTTTTAATTCAATAATCTGCACCACTATGGTTTCCCACCAAAGTTCGTCACCATCATCCAACAGCTCTATGAAGATGCCACTTGCCAAGTCATCCATAATGGTAAATTGACGGAACCCTTCTGCGTACAAACCGGCGTTCGTCAGGGCTGTCTGTTGTCACCAACCATCTTCCTGTTGGTGGTTGACTGGATAATGCGACAGGCCACAGCAGGCAGGAGAACTGGCATACAGTGGACCATCACAAGGCAGCTGGAAGACCTGGACTTTGCAGACGACATCAGCCTTCTCTCACACAGGCACCAAGATGCACAAGAGAAGCTATGTCATGTTGCGGAGGAAGCCGATAAAATAGGCCTCCAAATCAACATCATGAAGACGGAGGTCATGAGGGTGAACAACAAGAAACAAGACCCAGTGCGACTACACCAAGAAAACATCAAAGAAGTCGACAAATTCACCTACCTGGGCAGTGTCGTTAGTAAAGATGGGGGAACGGACGAAGACATCAAGTGCCGAATAAATAAAGCACGTCATGCCTTCAACACCCTTCGCCCAATCTGGAGATCAACAGCCCTCTCACTCCACCACAAGATCCGGATATTCAACACCAATGTCAAGTCGGTCCTACTGTATGGCTCAGAAACCTGGCGGGTGACAAAGACCAACACCCACAAACTCCAGACATTTACCAACAGATGTCTTAGGAACATCCTTGGTATCAGGTGGCCAGAAGCAGTCTCAAACGAAGAACTATGGGACAGGACCAGACATGCTCCAATCGACACGGAGATCAAGAAAAGGAAATGGGGATGGATTGGCCATACGCTCCGCAAGCCTGCTTCAGATGTCACCAGACAGGCCCTTGACTGGAATCCACAAGGGAAGCGGAAAGTAGGCCGACCCAAACAGACCTGGCGCAGAAGCATTGAAGCAGAGACGAAGGCAGCCGGAATGACATGGGCCGAGCTGAAGAGGATCTCCCAGAACCGAGTCCGCTGGAGGAGTGTTGTTGTGGCCCTATGTTCCCACAGGAATCCACAGGCATAAGTCAAGTAAGTCAATTCAATAATCATGATACTGATGGTAAAATTCAAACTGCTTAAGTTTCAGCCCTGACATTGAAAGCGAAAGGCCTGTCATGCAACAACCATCGTAGTTAGTACTGACTGACTGTAACATTCTGAAATCTTAAGTTTCGGTTCTAACATTTAAAGAACTTTTGGATTCGTCGCTAATATTTCATGATAGGTCTCCTCTGAAAAAAAATTGTCATAAATTTCTATGCGTTGAGTTACCCGAAAGAAAGCAGTAAGATTTTTAAAAATCTCTTTTTCAGATAATTTTTATGTAGTACAGGACAGGATTATATAACGTTATTACCATTTGAAGGACAGATTTTATAGATCTATGTCAAGTATATTATATCAGTATCACATCTCTTGTTTTACGGATTATATATATTTATGTTGTGGTACAAACTGGAATTCAGTTGACGGCTGATGTTTGATTCCCTCATCGCTGTCACTTGGCCCTGAAGTCCATCACTGGGCTGAAGGGCAGGTCACTCGTCTGAATTTTCTCGCAATCTGATGACCTGGGTTTGATTCCTGTTCGAGGGAATTTTTCCTCTGGAGTTAACATCAGTGCAGATTCCACTCTTCCCAAAAGTATTTCAGATGAGGCTATAAACCGAGGCACCACTTTCGAACGCATGCAGAACATCTTGCGCACATCTGAAAACCTGCTCCACTTTTCGAAAGAGTAGGCCATTGTGTCGGTGGGAACAGTTGACAAAATTGACCATGCCCGTCAAACAGCTGAAGACAAACTTGACAAGTAGGATTGGTTTCTAAGAAATGAAAAAAACAAACAAAAAAAACTATTAAAAAAAAAAAATTTAAAAAAAATTATTAGAAAAACCCCTCCACCATATCAGTAATCGGGAATTAAGGATAGAAATTGGATGGTGGGTCAAATTTAAACAGTCTGAATTCAGTATATCTATGAGTATTACGTTTACAAGTTTAGTAATGGTCATGGGGTAGGTAGTTGTGTGAACTGAAGACACAGTGACACAGTCTTGGATGTCAATTTGTACTGTAACATGTATATTCATGAACAGTATGATTGTGGAGCAAAATGTAATGTTACCAAAGATGAGAGAGAAAGCGGTAAGATGGATCATACTTGGATGGGTGAGATGCTAACTTGGCCATGTTGTTCAGTCAGCATAGAGAATATAAACCAACAATGTGTCTGTTGCCTGCTCACTGTTGTTCTTTATTGTTTTTCCTTTTTCTTTTTCTTTTTTGGATTGTTATTTCAATAATTGTGTGGCAATGTTATTACTGTGGGTATACATACTTTGATTTGAAGCAGCATATCCTAGTTTGAATAAAGACTTTTGTGTTTATATAGTGCTTTTGTGGACAGCTGTGGCACACACAGTGTGAGCAGTATGGGTGTGTGTATGATGACTGAGCCTTGATATATATTTTGTACAGTTGTACCTATAGATCTGTAGATATGGTGATGGGAGTATTTACAAAGATTATACAGTTTGTAGTGATCAGCCGCTTTTTGGCTTTTTTTGTTGGTTTCTTTTTTAATATGGCAAAGTGTTTCAATATATAGATGTTTTGACATGGAGGTAGAGCTATACTTGTTGATGAGTTTTGTCTGTTTTGTATTTTCAATGGTCAGTCGTCCTGGTCGTCTTTGTGTGGATTTGGTGCTTGTGACAAAGGACAGGAAAGGGGACTGCAAGGAATTCATTCACGTCCAACCATGGGGGGAAAAACTGAGACACGTTCCTGAATTCATACATATATGCCATCCAAATCATTGTTCAGACTCTAGGATTGGAAAGTGGAGTTTCCATGGATGCTGTTCTGTGGAGAAATGAGATTTCTGATGAGCGTTGATTGTGCGATGCCAAACAAACGGGGATGATGACTTGTCATGAGCAACTTCAGAATCTGAAAATAAATATTATTGACAACTTACCCTCAACTTTTTTTTTTTTTTAACTTGTCGGTGTTCAAATTTTATTATGAACTCAAAAGCTTTACATGGATTTGTTATTTGAATCGAATCTGCCATTTATCTGCATATTCATGAACGATCTTCTGATGACTGTGTCATGTGTATGGTGGTACTTGTTGGCCATGGCTGAGAGAAAGTATGAACATTACATGTTGCCAAATAATGTGTACATGGGACACTGAGATCATGCATTTTCCTTGTGGGTGTTTATACTTTATTCTGCATTCTTTTACTAAAAAAGCCTGTATTGATTGTTGAATTTGATTTTTACTGGACCTGTACAAACTGGCTGGAACAGTGTTCTATAGATAGGTAAGGCACGATTTAAAACAATCTTTTTTTCCATATTTTTATCATGGACATATATGCTACTTTTTTTGTGTGTGTTAACTGTCCAGTTGCCATGTCAGAGCTAATGGTCTCGTGCTTCATTCACACTGTGCTGTGTGGGGGTTTCCTCTGTTAGGTAGATCTATACCGGTTGGTTATTCAGGGATCACAGCCAAACTGGAACAGCTGACTCCTTCCTAGTGCTTTTGTCCAAGAGGTACAACTTTTGTCAACTCAGGCGCCTGTTTACCACACTTCAGATCATGAGTCAGACACAAGCTTGCTTTCCAGCTGTTGGCTCAACTCCTCACCCCCCCCCCCCCCCCCCCCTCCTCCACCCCCAGCTTTCTGAGTTCAGTGTGCTGAATTGGAAGACTGGGGTCACGCAGTTGGGTATCATCCACATCACAGGTTTGAAATTGAATCTCTGAGTAGCACTGCAGGTGACCGTACTCCAGAGACCTGGTTGAAACAGAAGTAATGGAGGTTTTGGCTGTGTAAGGTGAGATAGGGGTGGTTGGCTTAAGTTAAAGTAGCAAATTGCTCTGTGATGTTACGAAAAAGAGAGAAATTGAGAGGGTTTTTTTTTTTTTTTTAGAGGGGGGGGGGGGGGTTGAGGTTTACTTTTGGGTTCTTGGGGGGGTGGGGGGGGGGGGGTGCTGTTAAAATTTGCAAAGTGTGAGAATCAAAATTTAATAGGTATTGGAGTAACAAGAGATAAAAGAAAAGTGTCGTAGAAACAAAATGGTATCAGCTGTGAAGTGTGATTCATAACCAGGTATGGCTAGTAATATGTACATCATATATTGTTCTTTTGGGGGGGGGGGGGGGGGTGATAAGAAATACTGAGAGGATGAAAAATGAAAACACTTCTGCCAAAACTAAGATTTCACTGCCCCATTTGAAGGCAGGCAATTTTGAAGAATCTTCAATTTTCATGTGAGAGTGTTCCTTGCTTATTAGCTCACCTTTTCCTTACAAAAGAATGGCATGGATTTGACCATGAGAAAGCATTTTATCATTTTTTTAGATATCAGATTGGCATTTCAGATCTGTGTGTATGTTTTTATTGTTTTTTGGTTTTTCCTCGCAAGAGTCAGTGTGTTCTACCTTACAAATCTCAGCATTTTTTACATTTTCACAGCAAACATACGCAAAGAAATATAAAAGTGTGTCAGTATGCATAATGGGTGATGCATGCTTGTGCATAGAGGGAGATGTGATTTGATATTTTGAAAATAACCTCATTATTTCTCACAGTATAATTAGCCATTTGTATATGTACATGAACTTACATCATTGTTTTGCATTATTAGTGAGAACTAACCAGTATGTCCATGGATATCAAGGATTTTTATCTTTTTATGTTGTTGTTAGATGATATTCATTTCATGGTTTTTACTTTTGCACGGCATACTTGCAGCTATACAGGCAGGAACTGTTGATCATTTGTCTTTGTTTTATAATCTGACTGAGTGCTGAATTGCAGCCCAGTAAAGGTGTTTTGATAATGGATTGACCAACTTCACACAATCACGAAGGAATAGTCACCATAACAAGTAACACAATGCCATTTCGTTGACAGAAAGGGTGAGAAAGAGAAGATTCTGCCAAACAATTAATATTCCAGTGCTGTTCCCTTGATCGAATCGAAGCAAATTCTTTTATTTTGAAGATAAGGAATAAGTACTTATGAGCCTTTTTTTTTTTTACATCCAGTCCCTGCCCCTATGAATTTTAGGTCCTCATCCAGGCTGTCAGGTCACTTTTTTTTATCAAGTCAAGTCAAAATCACTTTAACCCTCTTGCATCCAGACTCTCTGAACTCAAACTGCCCCTAGATTTCGCATTCCATCATGGAATCAGGTCAAGCACACATGCTGGCTGGTCTTTTCCTCCTTCTAAGTACATACCAGCAGCTGTAATTACTTCCAGACTTTCAGCAAGGTTCCTACCTCTAGCCTGATAGAGCTTTAGCATGTGGTAGCAATTAGTGATGGTCACAGCATGATGGAAATCTACTGTTTGTAAATCCCAGCAAATCCTAGGGACTTGGGGGGGGGGGGGGGGTAATTATTCAATCCTGGCAAATCCCAGATAGGGAATAAGGTTTAATCATCCTATGAAGGGCAATACCAAAACTGACTGGCATATTGATTTGAATCATCGTCTCAAAAGACACAAAAAAGCTACACCTCATATTATTTACCATTGTTAACAGGGATCTACAAGGTGAAGGGTTGCCTGTTCATTGAAATAATGAGGAAATAGCAGCAAAAAGATACTGATTTTAAACTGTTTTCCAAATTTGAAAAAAAAAATCACTTTTTTATTGCCGCAAAATTTTTTAAAACATTATTTTTTATTAGGTTTTTAACTTACAGAATTCAGTTGTTGTGGCTCATGAATATTTATGATATTTAGACAATGGTTTTATATATATATATATATATATAATATATATATATATATATATATATATATATATATATATATATATATATATATATATATATGGAAAGCCTAATTCTCCCTGAAGTTTGAATCCTTTTGTTATTTTGTTCTTGAAAACTGATCCATGACATATGGTGTTGATCGGAATTGTGCTTCCATTTGTTGACAAGTGGCCATAAATCGCACACAGTGTAGGGGTACATATGTATTCTGTGGGAGGATGTGAAGAAAAGTCTCTGGATCTGTAAAGGAATCCTGCTGATCAGTACTAAGATCATAGGTACTTTTGTCGTTGTCCACAGTTCTTATTGAAAATGGTCCTTTCTATTTATTTGTTTATCTGTTTATTTATTTATTCATCTGTTTATTCATTTGTTTATTCATTTATAAATTCTGAAGACAATGGGATAAGCACTCATGTGCTTTTTTACATCCGGTCCCTGTGTGTATGTAGATTTGTAAATTCTGTCATCTGTTCCCACCAGTACACAATGGCCTACTCTTCTAAAGAGCAGAACGGGTTTTAACATGTGCGCAAGATATTCTGTGTACGTTTGCACACAGGACCTTGGTTTATAGTCTCATTCAAAAGACTTTCAGGGGGTAGTGAAGTCAGCACTGATGTACTCCAGGGGAAAATCCTCTTGAACGAGATTCGAACCAGGGTCAGCAGATCATGAGCACATCACTCTGACCACCAGGCTATCCCATTGTTATACTGCTTGCAAGATTCACACACATGAAGACTTAACTTATCTCTACAACAACTTTTAAGACAGCCGTATTCCCAGTGTCCATTGCCAGATGTTTTATCAATATTATTATATAATAATATGCTGGAGAAGAGAATCTGAATGTTTATTTAATTAATGCAGTTCCCTTGGATCAGCTGCAGACTCTGACCTTTGAACTAAGACCCAGTTCCCTAATTAATGCTCCTCTGGACACAGTTTATGTTCCTGAGAGAATATCAGGGTTTTGTTTTTCATCAAAAATGATTATGCCATGATTTTGTTTGGTTTGGCTTGGGGTTATTTTTTGTCTTCTTTTGAAAATAGAACAAATACTGTGATGTTTTAGGTCTCAGTTGCTGATTTTATCTCGTTGTTGATTTCATTGTCATATCATTACTGTGGTTCTTCCACAGTGGGGTATATATTTGGGGGTCACACCCTGAAACACTGTGCACAGTCATGATGGGGGGGGGGGGGGGGGGGGGTTAGGATGGAACCTGGATGACTTACCTCTTAACTTATCTCAAGCCACTGTCTCTAAACTGCAAGAGCAAAACTCAGAAGTCACAATGTAGCATCAGGCATGCAGAGATGTTCTGAAGCAATAATGGGAGTCAGTGGACTGAACACTAAGGTGCCACCCTGCCTGCTGCTGTGTGTGACAGACAAGGCAGCGAGCGTCTGGCATGGATGTATCAGTCCCCATAGCTGGTCATGTTGGTGGGTGACATATGATATGTACACAGTAAGCATCATGTGATTAGCATGAGATCCGCTTCACAAAAAAGTACTTTTTCCATCTGCTGCTTACATCTTACTACTGGCAAAGCTTTTACTCTGTGTCACAATATATATACTGACATCTGCCCACAGCCTGTGCCAGATCTTGCCATATGTCATCATCATTGGAATGGAAATGGCACAGAAAGGAGTGACGTCACTTAACTAGCATTGGCCATGCAAAGAGGATAGACCATGATGCCATGTACTGTAGATCTCCGACAAAGCTCACACTACCCTCCCTCCCTAGGACTTGCAGTCATGGGTACCCTGTTTACTTGCAGTCATGGGCAGACAACAAAGCGTATGAAAGTGTAGATGATCTGTTGTCCCTCTCCATGGCATTGACCTCCCCCAAGCCCTTACCTGGGACACTGACATGATACCGATACCTTGTGGTAGTTTCTGCTGAGTGAGGACCTGTCTCGGTGAGCGTTGTCCCTCTGTTGTTGCTGTCACCACCAGGCTATGTATACGTCTGTCTGTCGTGTCTCGTTGCATTGATATTGTTGCCTCCATCGGTTATTTTAGATCCTTATCCGTTGTCCCCAATGCTTCATGCTGATGCTTCATGTTTAGTTTATTTTTTTTTTTTTTTAATTCTTTTATATCAAGGATAATGGAATAAGCACTCGTGTGCTTTTTTTTACATCCAGTCCCCGTGTGTATGTCAACTCCTCTGTCCACTGTTGTTGCCATTCCCTCAACTCTGGATATAGATGACATGCCAGATGGCTGTTGGAGTGAAAGTCAGTTGCGTGGTATTACGCCTCAGGTCACTGACAAGGAGCATGGAATGAGGACTTGTTTTTGGCCATGTTAGTGTTGTCCTGAAGTCTTTTTTTTTTCTTCTTGAATTTTAGACCAACAGGGTGTGGCGTTTTTTGTTTGGAGGTGGGTTTGTTCATTTTTTAATTCATTTGTTGTTGTTGTTTGTTTTTTGGGGGGATGGGGTGGTTGTTGAGAAATGTTTGCATTTTGTTTATTTTGAATTTAAACTGAACAGGGTTGACAGTTTTTATACATGTATGTAATTAGATTTGCATTTATTACTGCAGGCAAAGCCGCCTCTCACCACCATCACCAATCAGACTTCTGCCCGTGCATTGTTTGCCCTTCCCCTCCTCTCCCACCATGCTTACTTTACTGCCCCCCCCCCCCCCCCCTCTCCTCTCCTCTCTCCTCTCTCTCTCTCTCTCTCTCTCTCTCTCTCTCTCTCCTCTCTCTCTCCTCTCTCATATGACAAGTCTCATTGACTTTTAGTTATTATATAAGTTTGTCCATATTTTGATATATAGCATATCAATAGGTGTTTTTTTTTCCAATCTTTTTTTGGTTGCTTTACGCTGATGATGCTTTTTTTTCTCTTCTTTTTCATGAAAATGGAAACATTTTGTATTATTTCAATTTTTTGTCGTCTTTTTGAACGGTAGTTAGTGTCGACCATTACTTACTTTTACACTTGATCGAATCTTGCATGCTTTCTGTGTAAGGCAGGGTTCTTAATTACTATCATCCAGTGAAATGATGGTGACTATTACTTTGTGACAGTTGTAAGCGCATACATGACTTTTATGTGACTGCGTTGTGGAACTTACTGTGAATGACAGGGTGGCATTTTGCAG
>CM060325.1:5111675-5114175 GCA_030674155.1 Stramonita haemastoma | reverse complement strand
GTAGTAGTAGTAGTAGAAGCAGCAGCACTAGCAGCAGCACAGCAGAAGAGAGCAGAGGTTAGTAGTTTAAGTATAAGATAGTAGTAAGTATATAGTATAGTATAGTAGTAGCAGTACAGCAGCAGCAGCAGTAGCTAGTAGCAGCTCAGCAGCAGCACAGCAGCAGCAGATAGTAGTAGTAGTTAGTAGTTAGTAGTAGTAGTAGTAGTAGTAGAGAGAGTAGAGTAGTAGTAGTAGTAGTATGTAGTAGGTGGTGTGTGTGGTGGCGCAGTAGTAGTAGTAGTAGTAGTAGTAGTAGTAGTAGTAGTAGTAGTAGATAAGTAGTAGAGTAGTAGTAGCAGAGCTAGTATGGGGGGGTGCTGGTGGTTGCTGTAGGTAGCAGAGAGTTAGCAGCAGCAGCAGCAGCAGCAGTAGTAGTAGTAGTAGTAGTAGTAGTAGTAGTAGTAGTAGTAGTAGTAGTAGTATAGTAGTGGTGGTGTGGTGTGGTGGTGGTGTAGCAGAGCAGCAGCAGCAGCAGCAGCAGCAGTAGTAGTAGTAGTAGTAGTAGTAGTAGTAGTATAGTAGTAGTAGTAGTGTGTGGTGTGGTGGTGGTGTGGTGGTGGTGTGGTGAGTGTGTAGTGTAGTAGTAGTAGGTGGTGGTGGTTGGTGGTGTGTGGTGGTGGTGGTGGTGGTGTGGTAGTAGTGAGTAGAGGTAGTAGTAGTAGTAGTAGTAGTAGTAGTAGTAGTAGTAGGTGGTGGTGGTGGTGGTGGTGGTGGTGTGGTAGCAGAAGTAGTAGTAGTAGTAGTAGTATAGTAGTAGTAGTAAGTAGTAGTAGTAGTAGTAGTAGTGTGGTGGTGGTGGTGGTGGTGGTGGTGGAGTAGTAGTAGTAGTAGTAGTAGTAGTAGTAGTAGTAGTAGTAGTAGTAGTAGTAGTAGTAGTAGTGGGTGTGGTGGTGGTGGTGTGGTGGTGGAAGTAGTAGTAGTAGTAGTAGTAGTAGTAAGTAGTAGTAGTAGTAGTAGTAGAAGTAGTGTGGTGGTGTGGTGGTGGTGGTGGTAGTAGTAGTAGTAGTAGTAGTATAGTAGTAGTAGTAGTAGTAGTAGTAGTAGTATGTATAGTAGTAGTAGTAGTATAGTAGTAGTAAAAGTAGCAGCAGCAGCAGCAGCAGCAGCAGCAGCAGCAACAGTAGTAGTAGTAGTAGTAGTAGTAGTAGTAGTAGTAGTAGTAGTAGTAGTAGTATAGTAGTAGTATAGTAGTAGAAAGTAATACAGAGATAAGGAGGAGGATGTTGACAGTCAGGCAGCCAGCCATCTATCCTCCACAAGCCATGGTTATGATAATAATACAGCTGAAGAGAGGGAGGACCAGGCAGTCACTTCTCTAGTGGTCTCACAGGAATTAAGGACAATGAGTCATCAGCCCCCACCTTCTTAGCACCTCCTCCCTCCCTCCCACATAACCCTCCATCCACTCTCCTCCTCCACCCCCACCCCATCCCTTCTCTTTTATCTCTTCTTCGTCCTTCCCTTCTTTCTTTGTGATTGTTCAATTCTTCTTCTTCTGCAATTCTTCTTCTTCTACGCAATTCTTTCTTCTTCTTCTTTCTTCTTCTTCTTCTTCTCTTCTTCTTCTTTCTTCTTCTTCTTCTTCTTCTTCTTCTTTCTTCTTCTTCTTCTTCTTCTTCTTCTCCCTTGGTATAGTTCAACTCTCTACTCCCCTTTCTTCTCATCCTCCAATTTTTCTATTTTTCCACTTTTTTCTCATCCAACTATTCTTCTGTTTCCCTCCTCCTTCTCCTCTTCCTTCGTTTTCTTCTTCTTCTTTATCACATGTATTTTGCTTTCATCAATTCTTACCCCCCAAAATTTGTCAACATGCCTGCTGTTAAGACAAAGCAAAAATAGGAAGAGAAAATGAAATAAACAACCAGGGAAAGTACAGGGGAAAAAACACGGTTTAGTTTCCAATCAAAGCGAGCCTGTATGCTCCTTCTGCAGTCCATTGAGAAGGCATCCGTCAGCTTCGGAAGACTATGGAGTTGTGCTCTAGGATGTAGAGCGCTAAATCTGGGTAAGTATGGAAGGCAAGCTGTTACCCATGCAGCAGAACCCCCCCCCCCTCCTCCTCCACGTTTCTGGAATGGTCCATTGGGAAGGCAATCGCCGATATGAATGGTTCCAGTGCCTTCGCAGGAGCCACCAGAACGTTGCCATAAGAAAGCCTACAGCCCCGAACCGCCCTGGAGACTCCAACTCCCCGATTTTTCATCAGGGATGGTGTCTAAACACGACCCCTGTGTACATGCTGGTTTTTAAAAAAAATATATTTTGTTGTCATCTGCTCCTACCAGCACACATTGGTTTGGTCTTCTTAAAGGCAGAACAGGTTGTTTTTTTAAACGTTGCGCAAGATGCTCTGCGTGCGTTCGCACACGGGGCCTTGGTTTATAGCCTCATCGGAACGACTTGAAGTCCACTGAAGACACTGTTAAATAGACAACGTACATAGTTTCCAGTAAAAGAC
>CM060325.1:5096675-5106675 GCA_030674155.1 Stramonita haemastoma | reverse complement strand
GGAGTGAATGAGTGATTAATTGATTGGTTGAATGGCTACTTGATCAATTGGTTGATTGATTGGTGATTAAAGAAATTCTTTTCAAGTGTTTTTTCATACATGCTGAAAATCATGGCGGTTTTACGCCTGAGAACATTCTAATCTCCACTCTGTGCGAAACTGACAGTCATTTGTCCCCTGTTAGTCTCCAGAGAAATGTCAAGTCAAAAGTTTTCCGTTTGCTCTCTCTCTCTCTCTCTCTCTCTCTCTCTCTCTCTCTCTCCTCTCTCTCTCTCTCTCTCTCTCTCTCTCTCTCTCTCTCTCTCTCTCTCTCTTCTCTCTCTCTCTCTCCTTCATTGTTAATTTTGTTGTTATAAAGAGCTGAATGTAAAAAAAAGCAATTATCATGCTTATTTTTCCCCTTCTGAAAATAAAATTCAATTCAATTCAATTCCATTCCATTCTCTCTCTCTCTCTCTCTCTCTCTCTCTCTCTCTCTCTCTCTCTCTCTCTCTCTCTCTCTCTCTCTCTCTCTCTCTCACACACACACACACACACACACACACACACACACACACACACACACACATGCCACTGACACATGGGAGTGGGGAGTAGGGGGTGGGGGGGGGAGGTTGTTCAGCGTCCCCAATGGAAGGGTTGTGTTCCTGCCTCGAGTTGCGAAGTGTGTAACATGGCGTGAAAGGAAGGATCACGTGATCTGCAACTGTCTGCTGGAAATTGTTCGTGGTGGAAAACACAGCAACACATAATACAACGAAACAAAATAATTATGAGTGCTCATACATCTCTCCCATACAAGTCAAGGGGGCCAGGATAGCCTTGTGGTCAGAACATTGCGCCCGCAATTTGACCACCCGGGTTCGACTCCCGTTTGAGGGGATTTTTTCCCCTGGAGTTAACTTCAGTGCTGACTCCACTCTCCCTAAAAGTCCTTCGGATGAGACTATAAACCGAGGCCCCGTGTACGAACGCACGCAGAATATTTTATGCACACGTGAAATCCTGTTCCGCCTTTCGTAAGAGTAGGCCATTGTGTGCCGGTGGAAACAGATGACAAAATTTACAAATTGCATACACACGGAGACTGTATTTAAAAAAGCACATGAGTGCTTATTCCATCATCTTCCATATAAAAGAATAATCACACACACACACACACACACACACACACACACACACACACACACACACACACACACACACACACACACACACACACGCAAGCACTGTCCCTAACACTGACCCCAGAATCTGGGCATTGTTCGTGTAAGTATAATTATTCCCTGTAGTAGTAGACAGAGACTGCAGTCCACAGCTGCAGTGACGTGCCGCATTCAAGGTCTTCTCCTTATTGATTTTTGCCATTGCACTGCTGTGGTTTTCTTCTGGCAGCAAACTTGCATAGTGTCCCTCTGGATGTCTAGGTCAGCCCATATATATTGTATTGTTTTGCCTCGCCTTGCCTTGCCTTGCCTTGCCTTGTCTTGTCTTGTCTTGTCGTGTCTTGTCTTGCCTTGCCTTGCCTTGCCTTGCCTTGCCTTGCCTTGCCCTTCTTAGTGTTCATTTTCAGCTTTTTTAAGAGTCGGGAATGACCCTTGCCTTGCCTTCCTTTCTTACTGTTCGTCTTCAGCTTTCTTAAGAGTCGGGTATGGCCCTTGCCTTGCTTTACCTTGCCTTGTCTTGCCTTGCCTTGCCCTTTTTAGTGATCATTTTCAGCTTTCTTAAGAGTCGGCTATGGTCCTTGCCTTGCCTTGCCTTGCCTTGCCTTGCTTTACCTTGCCTTGCCTTGCCCTTCTTATTGTTCGCCTTCAGCTTTCTGAAGAGTCGGGTATTGTCCTTGCCTTGCCTTCCTTATCTTGCCTTGCCCTTCTTACGGTTCGTTTTCAGCTTTCTTAAAAGTTGGGTATATTCCTTAAGGAATATTCCATAATCTGCTGTTTTAATGTCTTAAAGCATAATCATGATTCAAAACACAGGCATGATGCGTATCTTTTTTGTGTCATTTCATATATGTAAAGCAATACTGCGAACTGGTTGGTGTACTAATTATACACTAGGCAGAAAGGATACAATAAAAAAAATCTGGCCTAAACAGTTAAACATAATTATTCTAAATGTATTCATGAATAATCATCCAACACTGTTCAACCTGTATCAGAATAGAGAAGAGGGGGATGGAGATGGGATGGGGGGAATCATTCCTCGGCTAGAGCTCCGAGGTTCACCAACGCTGAACAGATTCTGTACATCATGAAGGTAACCGCATTCCGACTTCGGGGATAAAATAGTAACTTTTATTTGTTTGTTTTTATAAGGTGCTTATTTTTTGTTTTCGTTTGGTTTTGGATACAACATTTTTCAAAATATAGCTGGTCATTGAGAGAACATTGGAGGCACTGCAATGACTGAGCAGCCATGAGAAGCTATCAAACCTTTTCTATTTTTTCTCTTTTATACCGATGATAATGGAATAAGCACTCATGTGCTTTTTACATCCAATTCCTGTGTGTATGTGCTTTTGTAAATTTTGTCACCTATTCTCACTAGCACACAATGGCCTACTCTTTGGAAAAGCGGAGCAGGTTTTAAACTGTGCACAAGATATTCTGCGTGCATTCGCACACGGGGCCTCGGTTTATAGTCTTATCCGAAGGACTTCTGGGGGCAGTGGAGTCTGCATTGATGTGAACTCCAGGAGAAAATATCCCCTTGTACGGGATTCGAACCCGGGTGGTCAGATTGGAGCGCAATGTTCTGACCACTAGGCTATCCCGTCCCCTGATAAGACATGCAATCCCTTTCCACTTTGACCTCTGGCACCCCTTCACCTCCTTATCCCTCCTTCCCCATCACCTTCGTAAGTCCAGACGAGTTAATTTATATCTAAATGTCCTAGAAATATTGATCATAGGATATCTCTGCATGAAAAATCGCTAGAAAGATGTGTACGTACTGTGTATGTATGTATGTATGTATGTATGTATGTATGTATGTATGTATGTATGTATGTATGTATGTATGTATGTATGCATGTATGCATGTATGCATGTATGCATGTATGCATGTATGCATGTATGTGTACATGTATGTATGTATGCATGTATGTATGTATGTATGCATGTATGTATGCATGTGTATGTGTGCACGAGTGTGTGTGTGTGCGTGCGTGCGTGCATGTGTGTGTATGCATGTGTGTGTGTGTGTGTGTGTGTGTGTGTGTGTGTGTGTGTGTGTGTGTGTGTGTGTGTGTGTGTGTGTGTGTGTGTGTGTGTGTGTGTGTGGTGTCTGCGCCCACCTCGCGTTTTGACAAATTAGCGTGATGGTAGGCAGGATCAAAGTGGGTGTATAGTTCTTATTACTGTTCTTATCATTATCATGACAAGAGTCCATACACCCACCCACTATCACCAGTATCACCACCACCAAGCCTATTCCTTCCCCCCTATCTGACCTTCCTGACCCCCCCCCCCCCCCCTCTCTCTCTCTCTCCTCTCTCACATCACACACATCACACACACACACACACACACACACACACACACAACACACACACAACACCACACACACCCACACACACACACACACAACACAAACACACACACAAAAACATTGATGAAAAAAAAATGTTTTGCTTACTCAATGTACCATCTGTAAATAAAAATTTGACTTTTACTGACTTTGATTTTAATTTTGACTTTGACTTTGGCTTTCACACACACACACACACACACACACACACACACACACACACACACACACACACACACACACACACACACACACACACACACACACACACACACACACACACACACACACACCCCCCTAACTTACCACCATCTCGAACCTCCCTTCTACCTAATGGCTTTCATCAATAGGCCACAAGTGACCCATTCTCCAAGATATTCATGCACTCATCTTCCGATTCTTCTCTTCTCTTCTCTCTCTCTATGTGCGTCTTCTGATGTCCAAACAGTCGCCACACAAAAATCAATCGTCGCCCTCCTACTATCTCAATCATCGCCATCCTCTCCACCACTACCACCACCCCACCTCTTGTCCCCATAATTTCTCACAGTGTTCTTAGTGCTACCCCCCCCCCCCCCCTCTCTCTCTCTCTTCCTCATACCCCCTCCACTCTCCTTGCACTCCCACTTCTCTCTCTCTCTCTCTCTCTCTCTCTCTCTCTCTCTCTCTCTCTCTCTCTCTCTCTCTCTCTCTCTCTCTCTCTCTCTCTCTCTCTCTCTCTCTTCTTTATTTTCTCTACCCACGAAAAAAGCTGTTGTCTTTAAGACAATGGCAATCAGGATTGTTGTAGAATCGACAGAGAACTGGTTCGGAAGCAAAATTTCTTTTATTTCTTTTATTTTATTTCATTTTTTAAATTTTATTTCATTTTATTTTATCTTATCTTATTTTATTACTTTATCTTATTTTATTTTATTTTATTTACTTCTTAATTTAATTACTTATTTATTTCTTTATACATTCTTTTATATAGAGGATAATGGAATAAGCACTAATGCGCTTTTTTTACACCTAGTCCCCGTGTGTATGCAGTTTTATAAACTTTGTCATCTGTTCCCACCGGCACATAATGACCTACTCGTTCGAAAAGCGGAACAGGATTTAATGTGTGTGCATGATGTTCTGTGTGCGTTCGTACACGGGGCTTCGGTTTATCGTCTCATCCGAAGTACTTTTTGGGGAGAGTGGAGTTGGCACTGAATTTAACTCCAGAGGAAAATATCCTCTTGAACGAGAATCGAACCCGGGTCGTCAGATTGCGAGCGCAATGTTGTGACCACTAGGCTATCCCGTCCCCTTCATGGCTTTTAACGATCTTTCTTTGTATTCATGTTGGTGGGAGGACGGGAAAAGATGACAGCAGAAAGAAGCACGTAGCGGGGTCAAAGATGTACTTGGAATTGGGCAGTGATGCTAGGCACCAGACTATTGGCAAGGGAGATAAACCCGGCGTGCCCTATCTCCTTCCCTCTTTCTTCCCACTCCCACCTTCTCACACCTCCCCTCCCTACCCACCTTAAAAATAAAATCGTGGTATAGTAGTTGAATTGTATGTCAACCCCGACAAGAAAAAAAGAGCAAATTAAAAAAACTTGCCCGATTGAAAGGACTAGCAGCCAGACCACCGCTCAATAGGGATAACGCATTTGCCTTCAAATGAGATTCGAACAAGTTCATGTATTTGCATAAAGCGTGACGAATTGATGGATTCAGTGTGGTGTGGTCCCTGTGCTTTTTTGGAAAGAAGACAGTGGAAATAATCACAGCACTGTGTGCAGTCTTAGGCGCTGTCACTATCTATCTATCTATCTATCTATCTATCTATCTATCTATCTATCTATCTATCTATCTATCTATCTATCTATCTATCTATCTATCTATCTATCTATCTATCTGTCTGTCTGTCTACCTACCTACCTACCTACCTACCTACCTACCTACCTACCTACCTACCTATCCCTTAGTTTGGCAACCGTGGGGGCACCCCTGAAGACTTGACAACCAGTTTATTTTATTTATTTTATTATTTTATATCGAGGATAATGGGATAAGCACTCATGTGCTTTTTTTTTTTAATCCAGTTCCCGTGTGTATGCAGTTGTGTAAATATTGTCATCTGTTCCCACCGGCACACAATGGCCTACTCTTACGAAAAGCGGAACAGGGTTTAACGTGTGCGCAAGATGTTCTGCGTTCCCGTTCCCTCCATTCTACTCTCTGTTTGGCCTTTCTCAAAATTTTGTTGAGTTCTATGCTCACTACCGTTGCCAATAACGTTTCTATCAACCCCCCCCCCCCCCCCAACCATCACCACCACTACCACCACTACCAAACATGACTATCTCTATAACCCCCCCCCCACACACACACACACCCCTATCCCTAATAGCATTCTACAGAATGGATTTTATCATCCACTGCCCACAAGCCAGCCATTCCCCAATACAGTCATGTACCCATCTTCTGATTTCTGTCCCTCTGTCTGTGCCACAGGAAAATCAATCCTTCTCACTCTTGGACTGTGTCTTAATCACCGCTATCTCCAACACTATCAGCCCACCTCTCACTCTCATTATTTTACCTCTGTCTGTCTGTCTGCCTGTCTGTCTGTCTCTGTCTGTCTGTCTGTCTGTCTGTCTGTCTGTCTGTCTGTCTCTCTCTCTCTCTCTCTCTCTCCTCTCTCTCTCTCTCTCTCTCTCTCTCTCTCTCTCTCTCTCTCTCTCTCTTTATGTTGTTTGGTACTGCATATAGTTTTACTGTTTAGTATCTTTTTATCTTGATGTTTCCCTGAAAAGGGCGGGGACTGGATGTAAAAAAGCACATGAGTGCTTATCTATTATCCTCGAATAAAAGAATTTTGCCTTGCCTTGCCTTGCCTTGTCTCTCTCTCTCTCTCTCTTACAAAACTCTTACAACACACGAGGACTGGATGTAAAAAAAAAAAACAACCCCAAACAACAACAAAAACAAAAAACACCCCACATGAGTGCTTATTCCATTATCATCGAAAAAAAAAACCTTTTTAAAAAAAACCTCCCTCTGCCTCTCTCGGTCCTTTGTGTGAACGCACGCAGAACGCCTTGCCTTATGGAAGTATCAGCCATTATGTGCCAGAGGGAACGGATGACACAATTTACAAAACGGCATGCACACGAGGACTCGAAGTTTAAAAAAAGAAAATGAGAGAGAGCACACGAGTGCTTATTCTATTATCCTCGAAATAAAAAAAAAGAAAAAAAAAAAGATAAATCGTCCTTCTTCATCTTCCCATAACATGCGATAGCTTTAAGAGAAATGGTAGTTATTGATTTAAAGAGGAGTGTGTTATTTCCCCCTTTTTTTTTTGGCTATGTATTTTATGCTTCGTTTTGTTTCTGGTGTGGGAAAGGGAAGGGAGAGAACTGAAGGAGGCAGCCTCAGATGTCAAAGGGTTGCTGTGGTAACCTACTCCTGTGATGTAATGGCGCTGTTCCCAAAGAGAAAAGTTGTCTCCCCCCTCCCACCCCCACCCTCATGCTCCTCATTCTCACTCCCACTGTGTGGCTACATTCTTTGTAGGTCCATTTTTCGTAGGTTGTGTTGATTTGTTTGAATGGTTTGGTTTGGGTTTATTTCTTCCATGACTAGAAAACGAATTTCAGGCAGAGAAATCTGCATGACATAGAACAGAATAGAATAGAATAAACTCCGAGGTTTATCACTGGGAAGACCTTTGCAATTCAAGCCGTTATCCCAGCATTAGGCAGCCACACTTCCATCTTCAGGGATCAATTCTCCTGAAGTGGGTTAGTGCAGAATTCAACTGTAATCACTACATTTTTGTCTCCTGTCCAAGCCAAAAGCTGACACTGCCAGGTAAAAAATGTGGAGTTTATATATGTAAGGGTTTTTTTTAATTGAAAATTGAAGGATGTTTTACTTTTTTCAGTAAAAAATAAAAGAAGTGAACATTACCGGTGACGTCACCACCAACACAAACTTCAAGTAATAAACTTATAGCCTTCAGGAATGATGTTCAAACAAAAGACAAGGTAAACCCTACTACATGTGCCTTAAGGTTCTCTCTCACCCATTCCTACAAACAAAACCCAGTCCAAAACCACCAGCTACGTGTGCCTGTGTGCCCTCACCCATTCTTGCCCCCTTGCCAAGACACTGAGTTGCCCTATCCTTCAAAGCTGAAGTAGAATGAGGTTGAACCTGTGTGGAAAATTGTCTGTGCATGTGTCGGTGTGGGAGGTCGTCTGGAAAGTCTCATTCCATGTAAAGTAATACAGTATAAAACGATGTATTACATATGGCACAGCACGCAATGCATGCAGTACAACCCAACATAATACAGAACAAGACCGTTTGACCCGAAAAACTGGCTATGACCATAAATTCGGCAGGATTGCACAAGTATGGATGTGACTGGATGATCTTAACAAGTATGCATTTGATCAGATGATCCTACTAACAAGTATGCATGTGACCGGATGATCCTACTAACAAGTATGCATGTGACCGGATGATCCTACTAACAAGTATGCATGTGACCGGATGATCCTACTAACAAGTATGCATGTGACCGGATGATCCTACTAACAAGTATGCATGTGACCGTATGATCCTACTAACAAGTATGCATGTGACCGGATGATCCTACTTACAAGTATGCATGTGACCCGATGGATGAGAAGATGATGGAGAAGAAGAAGAAGAAGAAGAAGAAGAAGAAGAAGAAGAAGAAGAAGAAGAAGAAGAAGAAGAAGAAGAAGAAGAAGAAGAAGAACAACAACAACAACAACAACAACAACAAGAACAAGAACAAGAACAAGAAACAAGAACAAGAACAAGAACAACAAGAAGCAACAAGAAAAGCAACCAGTACCCCCCCTCTCCCCCCCCCCCTCTCCCCCCCCTCCAAAAAAAAAATCCAGAAGTGTAAGAAGAACAGCAAAAGAAGTCACTTTGCCGAACAGATCAGTAGGTATTGATAACTTCCACAATGGCTTCAAATGACCCCTTCTTCACCACAACCCACCTCCCTCCCATCCCCTCCCATCCCCTCTCTCTCTCCCCTCCCCTCCTAACCCTGCATCACACACAAAAATCAATCCTCACCGTCACCAGCACCACATCCACCACCCCCCACCACCCTCCTAACTCTGTGATTAGGCTGATCTGTCCTTCCTCCTCCTCAATTGTCCACCTACCCCCCCCCCTCCCCCTCCTCCCGTCTCTCAAGAATCTCTCTTCTTCACCTCCCCCCCCCTCTCCCTCCCTCTGTACCCTTCTCCACTTTCCCCCAAGGAACATGCTGTGAATATGGTCGAGGCATCGACCACAGCTTAGACAGACCAAGGGCTTAGTTGTGATAGTGTGATTTCTTTTTCCTTTTTTTCTCTCTCTCTCTTTTTCTTAAAAAAAAATTTAAACTTTTCTTTTTCAGTTTATGGTTCTTTTGCGGTGGTCAAAAAAAAGGGAGGAGAGCGGGAGGAGAAGAAAAAAAAAGATGGTAGGGGTAGGGTTGAAGGATCGCCATGGTAACCTCATCCTGTATTGTGACGTAATGACGTCTCATGGCTAGAAAAGAGAAAGAAGTAAGAAGGAAGGAAGGAAGGAAGAAAAGAAAGAAAGAAAGAAAGAAAGAAAGAAAGAAAGAAAGAAAGAAAGAAAGAAAGAAAGAAAGAAAGAGAAAAGACATGCTTTTTAAGGTTTAAATAAAAAAGGAAACTTAACAAAAAAAGAAGGGAACAAATAAACTGGTGAACATGTAAGACAGCATGGGGAGGGAGGAGGGAGGGGAGGAGGGGGCAGAGGAGCCAAGTGGTTTTAGCGTCACTCTACAAATGACAGGTAATCTGAGGCCGTGAGGTCGAGCCTCCACTGAACTATCTGTTTAGGGCAGTGGAAGGGGAGGGGGGGGGGGGGTTACATCCTTTCCCTCTCAGTCAGTGCTACTTCAAGCTCCCTGCAAGTCTTGTGAATGAGACAATAATTTAGAAGAAACAGAGCTTCCCGTTTGAAAATGCAAGAGCACCATTTCGTGCACTCGTAATTTAATTTTTTTTAAATTAAATTAAATTAAAATTAAAAAATAATAATAAACAAAATAAACAAAACAAGAAAAGAAACATCACCAACCAACAAACAAAACAAACAAAACAAAGAGAGGGAAAAAAACACCAAAAAACACTTTTTTTTTTGGTTATTTATTTTTCTGAAATTTCTTGTTATTGTTGCTTGTTGTACTTGAATCATGATTCAGTAGTCGCACACTGTAGCTTTCATGGTAGATCAGTCATCTGATTTCCAGTAATTTGTCCACCCGTATTCAAATATGTGCGCATATCCACCTCCAAACAAAGATCCAGACTAACCCCCCCCCCCCCCCCCCCCACCCCCTTTGTCCGTCTAATATCACAATTTGTGAAAAGACTTTGAATAAAATCGAACTCTATCTTTCATAGAAGAGCAGACCAGC
>CM060325.1:5091675-5094175 GCA_030674155.1 Stramonita haemastoma | reverse complement strand
AAGCACATCTCATGAAATATCTCACCAATATTATCAATGCATAATATCACCAGTATAAATAATTATTTTACATTAAAATTAAAAACAAGGAGAGTGGCAGAAGCATGATGTAGAGCAGTTGTGAGAAGAATGCGGGGAATCGGTGACAGAAGCGGTTAATTAAAACTCCCCATCTAGAAACCAAATATAATTGATCTGATTTGGTCTCGACTAAACTTAGACTATTCGCTCTTGTTCACTGACTTGCATGTCCGCACAGCAAAAAAAATGAAAGCTTTGTCTGTTGAAGCGAACGAGGAGAAGTGAGTTGCAAGGTCAAATCAGTGGGTCCCCTATCTGGGAAGTTCAACAACTGTCTGTCATCAAAGCGAAATCAGTTACAGATCTTATGATCGTTTTCCAAACAGAACCAAACCCATCACCAGCACCACCACCCCTCTCTCTCTCTGGCAACACTGAGTCACCACCTCTGCACCAATGAGGGTTGGTGTGTGTGTGTGTGTGTGTGTGTGTGTGTGTGTGTGAGTGTGTGTGTGTGTGTGTTAATTTTTTTTTTTTTTTTTTTTTATTATTTTTTTTTTTTTTGGGGGGGGGGGGTTGGGGGGTTTGGGAAGGGGGGTTGTGGGGTTGCTTTTTTTTTTTAGTATGTGGGTGGATGGCAGGTAGGGATTAGTTTAGTTTTGCTTTGTTCAAAAGTTAATCCCGAAGAAGTCGTTTATTCATCCCCCTCATCCTTCGAGGGATTTCTTTTAACGAGCAGGCTTGATATTAACCGACCATTTTGCCTTTAATGAGTGAAAGAGCGTCACCTTCTTTCAAAGGTTTGCCGCGAATTAGGAAAGATCACACAACAAATTCTTAACCTACCAGGTCTTAAGATTCCACAGTGACTACTGGGTCTTTCTAAAGGGTAATGGCGGAGGAAGGTTCGCCTTTGGCATTCCAGTCTTTCAAACAGAACAATTAGCGGGGCACTAATTTCTCAGTGCCGAAAACCGTACCACATGACTTTATCTGATAGCGATGGCCTTAACATGTCCTCCTGGCGTTTCTGAACAGGGTCAGAGGGTCAGCGCAGCCTCCAAATCAAATCAAATCAAATCAAATTCTTTTATTTCGAGGATAATGAATAAGCATCATGTCTTATACATCCAGTCCCCGCCCTCATGGATACCATACACTATAATAATTATGATAATAAAATGAACCAATACAGACACATCATAATAAAGAATAAGCCAATACCCACACTATCCATACAGAAAAGGGAAACAAACAAACAAAAAAAACTACAATAACAATTCAAAGTTTTTTTTTTTTTTTAAGCGCAAAACTGAACAAAATACAAACAAAACACCACACAACACACCACACACACACACACACAACACACCACACCGCGCGCGGCTGCGCCGCCCCGCAACACAGAATCAGTGTTGCAGTGGCTGTATGGGCTCAGAGGCTCAACTCAAATCAGTCAGACAGCACAGGCTCATAATACATTCCATTTTTGGATTAAACAATGACAAAACAACAGCAGCAGCAGCAACAACACACCACCAATTAAACAAACAAAAAACACTGCCAGAAGTATTTATATTTATTTTTATTTATTTTTATATCGGGATAATGGGAATAAGCACTCATGTGCTTTTTTCATCCAGTCCCCGTGAGTATGCAGTTTTGTAAATATTGTCATCTGTTCCCACCGGTACACAATGTCTACTCTTACGAAAAGCGGAACCGGATAATTAAAAAAAAGTGCAGCACAAGCATGACAGTTCTGGTTGTTTTTAAAAATGCGGCAGAGCCAGTAGGGAATTTCAGATGGTCTCCTCAGACCCTCAGCCAGCCCCTAAAGTAGCCAGGCTCCAACAGCTCTCTCTGACCCCCCACCCAACTTCCCCTTCAGTCCTGACCCCCGGGCCTTTCCTTTTTCCAACCTCCCTTTTTTATTGGCTGGTTCATACAACACACACACACACACACAGCACACACGCACGCACACACACACACACACATACATAAATATACAGACAGACAGACAGACAGACAGATAGATAGATAGATAGATAGATAGATAGATAGATAGAATAGATAGATAGATAGATAGATAGATGGATAGACAGACAGACAGATAGATAGATAGATAAGATAGATAGATAGATAGATAGATAGATAGATAGATAGATAGATAGATAGATAGATAGATAGATAGATAGATAGATAGATACGCAGGTAGGCACATAGGTAGGTACGTAGGTAGACAGACAGACAGACAGACAGACAGATAGATAGATAGATAGATAGATAGATAGATAGATAGATAGATAGATAGATAGATAGATAGATAGATAGATAGATAGATAGATAGATAGATAGATAGATGGTGAACGTCAGTGGCAGCAGCTAGTTTTCAAGGGTAGCCTTACAAGAAACTGTCGACATCAGAAAGAACAGTGGTGGCAAAACTTGCATTTTTGTTCAACTCTTAATTGTT
>CM060325.1:5090032-5091575 GCA_030674155.1 Stramonita haemastoma | reverse complement strand
TTTTTTTTGGGGGGTTACTCTATGTGATAATTCTATAATCATTAATATGAATTGTCAAGTTTGTGTAAGAATGACTAAGAAGGAGCGAAAATAGAGAGACAAGAAGAGTCTGAATGAAAAGAGAGAGAGAGTCAAAGACAGACAGACAGACAGACAGAATATCTGCCCATCTATAAGAGGGAATCAGAAATTTTGAATTATATCATTTTTATATAAATTTCAAAGACAGGGGTCATTAAAATAAACAAACCCAACTTTGCTTTTCCAGGAAGAGAACTCCTGTGTCTGGCTGACGTGTGTGAAGTGTTCCCGCTGTGACATCATCGGTCGTGATGTCATTCCTGACTACTGGGACTTTGCCCTGTGTCTGGAGGATGACATGAAGAGTTTACATCATAGATGCAGTGTAAGTCAACAACACCTGTTTTTCAGGATTTTTTTAAAAAGCTTTTTAGGTGAACTCAAAATTCTCACATCCAACATCACTGGTGTAGTCCCATAGAGATGTGCCTGTATTGACACCATGTCTAGAGGGATGTGCCCGTGATCGACACCATGTCTAGAGGGTTTGTGCCTGTGATGACACCATGTCTAGAGGGATGTGCCTGTGATGACACCATGTCTAGAGGGATGTGCCTTATGACACATGTTAGAGGATGTGCTGTGATGACACCATGTCTAGAGGGATGTGCCTGTAATGACACCATGTCTAGAGGGTGTGCTTGTATAACACCATGTCTAGAATATTTCTAGTTCTGTTCAGACTTTACCCCACTGTGGATACATGTCCATCAGGCATAAAACATGTGGTGCTCTCTCATATCACCTTCTATGCACATTAGATCGTCTAGGATTTGAATCATACACTACAGTGTCTTCCTTATTATTCTCATCACTCATCGTAAGTGAAAAAAAAAAAAAAACTCCTTCAGGTCAAAAATTGTTTCCCCAGCTGAACACTTGGGGGGGGGGGGGGGTTAGTGCACTCTGACTCACTCATCCTACCTGGGAATCACTGCTCACTCACTCACTCACTCAGTCCCATGTCCCAAAGGACGTAGGGGGGACATGAGAGAAGACGCAACAGAGATCTTTTTCCATGCTTCATGATCCTGTGTGGCTAGTAGGACGTGTTGTAGGGGTTGGGCGGTCCAGTCTTTGATGTTGTCAACCCATGATTTCTTTTGGCGGCCTCTTCTTCTCTTGCCCTCGACTGTTCCTTGCAGGATGGTTTTTGCTAGAGTGTTGTGTCTTTTGGTGTGACCAAACCACATCAGCTTTCTCCTCTTTATGGTGGAGAGCAAAGGCTCTTGGGGGCCCACACGTTTTTTGATTTCTTCTTCACTGCAAGACAGGGAATCACTGCAAGACAGGTAAAATTGAAACCTGCATTATTCAATTTATTGCATTAGAGAAAGGTCTTTTTTTGGCAGTGTGTAATGTTGATCAAAGTGAATACTGTGTTGCAGTTGATGGTGGACACCTGTGTGCCTTCAGGCCTCACGCAGAACGAGACACGCTGGCTAACCGGTCAGTGGGCCTG
>CM060325.1:5065032-5085032 GCA_030674155.1 Stramonita haemastoma | reverse complement strand
ATTCTGAGGTAAAAGTCAGTCACAGGGAAGCCGATACACACATGCAAGCAGAAAAATATTATTTTAACAATAACTTTGGTGGCCTTGCACCAGCAGTTGTAGCAAGAAGCTGTCCCTGGGAACAGCAGCCTGAATTTCTGGCAGAGAAATCTGCTGTCACTGTGGAGGGGAGTGCTATGATGATATAACACACTGCCATTATGGCAGAGAAATCTGCCATCATTGTAGAGGGAGTGCTATGATGATATAACACACTGCCATTAGGCAGAGAAATCTGCCATGACTGTGGAGGGGAGTGCTATGATGATATAACACACTGCCATTATGCAGAGAAATCTGCCATCACTGTGGAGGGAGTGCTATGATGATATAACACACTGCCATTATGCAGAGAAATCTGCCATCACTGTGGAGGGAGTGCTATGATGATATAACACACTGCCATTAGGCAGAGAAATCTGCCATGACTGTGGAGGGAGTGCTATGATGATATAACACACTGCCATTAGGCAGAGAAATCTGCCATGACTGTGGAGGGAGTGCTATGATGATATAACACACTGCCATTAGGCAGAGAAATCTGTCATGACTGTGGAGAGGAGTAGTATGATGATATAACACACTGCCATTATGCAGAGAAATCTGCCATGACTGTAGAGGGGAGTACTATGATGATATAACACACTGCATTATGCAGAGAAATCTGCATGACTGTGGAGGGAGTGCTATGAAATAAACATGCCATTATGCAGAGAAATCTGCCATGACTGTGAGGGAGTGCTATGATGACATAACACACTGCCATTATGCAGAGAATCTGCCATGACTGGAGGGGAGTGCTATGATGATATACACACTGCCATTATGCAGAGAAATCTGCCATCACTGTGGAGGGGAGTGCTATGATGATATAACACACTGCCATTATGCAGAGAAATCTGCCATCACTGTGGAGGGAGTGCTATGATGATATAACACACTGCCATTAGGCAGAGAAATCTGCCATCACTGTAGAGGGGAGTGCTATGATGACATAACACACTGCCATTAGGCAGAGAAATCTGCCATGACTGGAGGGAGTGCTATGATGATATAACACACTGCCATTAGGCAGAGAAATCTGCCATGACTGTGGAGGGGAGTGCTAGGATAACCAGACAACACACTGCCATCAGGCACACACTGTAGGGACAGCTGAGGAAGAGGTCTTCAGAAATGAAGACAACAACGCAACACAACACTGATAGTCCACAGAATGCTTTGAACATCAAGTAATGAACAGGTCTTTTAGTCTCTGTAAATGTATGTGCCTAAAAATACACATGTATACACACAACCAACTCGTTTTCAATATCTTGTTTATTTCAAAAATACATCCATGATTCCAATTGAAGCAGAATAAAGGGACCAAACCCACTGAGAGATGAGGAAAAGCATTTCAACACATGCCTTATACAAAATTAATTATAACACCGAAGTATAAAGTAACAAGTGATTTGGAAGAGTAAAACTTCATTCTCAAAAAGGTGCATGCAAAAACACGCACATAAGCCCACATGTGTATGCATGTGTGCGAAAGCACACACACACACACACACACACACCCGACACACCACACACAAGAGCAGTAAATGATAAAACTCAATTTTGGTTTCTTTCTTTCGCTATGCTATAGTTGCATATATTTTGATTCAGCTGCTAATAGGAACCCTCTTACTGTAGCTTAGCCCCCCCCCCCCCCCCCCTCACCCTTAAAAATTAAAATAAAAGAAATAAACCAACTGAAAAATAGAAAAAAAAAACATACAAGAAAGGGGGAAATTAAAAATGATGATCATTGTAACAAAGTTGCTGATATTCTAGTTATAATGTTGAAGAAAAACAGCAGCATGATAATTTCTTGGGGGTTTTCTGTTATTTCTCTCTCTAAAGAGCAGGGGCCACACTACATAAACCACATAAAAACATTAACTGGAGACTGAACTTTTTCTTCACCGATATCTGTTTTAATTCAGCAGTAACAACAAAAGGATTTCTTCTGGAGGATCAGACATTTGTGGGCTCCACCATGAAATGAGTCGCTTAGCACATTACCCAATTTTGCGCTAGGAGCCATTAAAGGCAGGTGGGGGTCAAGCTGTCGATTTTGAGATTTTGATCGATTATTAAACTAGATCTGTTTATTCATCTTATAATGAAATATCAAGGCATAATTTTTATTCCTTTTGCTTTTAAATGTGTTTTGAAAATTTCCAAAGCACTCATTCTGACAACCTGTTACTAAAATAAACTTGCCCGTTTCTCATTTTGTCACATCCTGCAGTCTATCATTTCAATTTGTAATAATGTTGCACAGAATTGTCCGATTTTCAATCTGTTTTTTGTATTTAATAGCCACTTTATTGCACATTAATAACATGTCAATAACTAAAAATTGACCTCATGTGCACTCCGTCTCATTATGTGGTGGAGCGTCACATTTGAGGAAACAACAAGAGTTTCTCCTCCACCTGAATACAATGTTCTTCTCCCCGAGTTGTACCTGTTGTTAAATCAAATCCAAGCCAGAATTGGAACAGTCATAGCAGGACTGTTCCAGCAAAGAAACAACCAATGATAAACCAGTGTTTGAATTACACCACGATATCAAGCACAGATCTGAACCAAAATCCTATCACGAGCCAGTTTTAAAGTTGATAAATTTGGAAGAGAAAATCAAACCAGCCATACTACACACAAAGCCAACAGTTTACAGAGTGAAAGTAAAAGACCATTCAGAAATCCCAGTCACAAAAAATGTCGAACAAATGTGACAGGTTTTCATAATTACCGGGAGAATTTTATTACAAAATACAGATGACTGATCCATGAAATAGAAAATAGTTAAAAAGATAAAGAAAGGGAGCATCAAGAGAAAAAGTCTGAAACGGATAAATTGAAGAGAGGAATTTTTTTTTTCAATTTTCTGTAACAAAGCACATACCTATCAGCATAATAATCAGATCCACCATAAAAAAAAATGCATGCTAGCTTCAAAAACCGGCAAAAGATGTTATAAATTAAATTTTACTACAAAAGCCAAAAACTGCGTTAAAAATCTTGTCAGAAGCAAAACCCACTGCACACTCATTAAGTACACACACTTTGATTAGATGCAAAATTTTTGTTTTTAAATCGCCTACACTCTTGCAAAAATAATCTAGACACAATGCAGTCATGGTAATCTTTGTTAAGAAATCTTTTTTATGAACAAATATTGAAAGACAACTTGTTGTTTTTTTTCCCCAGATGACAATGAATAAACAAACATTTACTCTTTGTAGTACAATCACATACAGAATCATACCTCACAGTCAGTACAGCTCAACATCATTTAATCACGATCATAACCAAAACCACTTCCACAATTCACAATAAAAATCATTCTGATATCGTTGTAAACCAACAGTCACCTATTCTGATGGCTTGTCTCGTTAAATAAGCCTCCTTTCGGACCTTTTGGTCAAAAATGTACTTGAGCAACATGTTTGAGCCCGATGAAGGGGCTGTGCTGTGGTGACAAAGATGAAAAACCACATCAAAAAGAATATAGATGTATACAGAAGCTGCACACTGAACACAACGCTGTCACTGAACATGACGTTGTCATGATCACTGACATGACAGGAGCAGGTAAGATTATCACAGACGACACATTGATACACCATCAAATCTGGACATCAGCAGTAGGTCAACAGACAGAAGAATGTCCTGAAACCACGACAGTGACAAAGATAATGACGCAGGGTCCAATTAGATGGAAAGAAGAGACACTGACAGGACAGTAATAGAAATGACACGACACAGGATCCAGTGAGATAGAAGACACTGACACAGGATCCATGAGATAGAAACGACACTGACACAGGACCAGTGAGATAGAAATGACACTGACACAGATCCAGTGAGATAAATGACACTGACACAGATCCATGAGATAGAAATGACACTGACAGATTAACGAGAGAGAACAAGACATCATACGCTGAACAACAAGTTCATTGCAGTTGGGGAGATGTACTAGTGATCCTTTTTTCTTCCTGTCCCAGTTTCACCAAGATCCAGTTTTTAAACTTCTCAAAAAATTCTTTTTAATAATAAAAAAAGCAGCAGTATCCTAAGTGGTTTTCATTTTGTTTTGTTTTGCCGACTGCGTGTGATAGTGTAGCTGTGTGAGCATGCTTAATGGATCAAGCTGAAGTGCAACCATACACTCTCACACACACACACACACACACACACACACACACACACACACACACACACACACACACACACACACAGAGTCTCACACACACTATGCTGGTGGTCATGCACCTACATCCTTCACAACAGAAAAGTTGAGGGCACCACACATTTAACTGACATTGATCAATGACTCACTAACACAGTACCTGGGTGAATATATAAGGTGACAGGTGGTCAACCCTAAGGCTTCTGCAGTTAACAGACCCAGGTTCAAACCTCAGAGTGCCTGGTAGATTAGGAGTAGGGATTTTTTTTATTTTCATGGTTGGTAGGGTTATAAACAACATGAATCATCCCTGCTGTCAATTGCAACATTATGTGCAGACACGCCAGTGCTTTGTGCATGTAGTTCAAATGCATAATCACAACCTTCTATTCTCACTTTGCGTCCATGACCTTCAGAGTTATCAGAGACACCAGCTCCAAGATTTTACTGAGATTTGCATAGTTCAGCGATGTACCTGAAACAGACCCCCCTAGTCCTGACAAACTCAGGAGCTCATCTGCATTCAGACCTGGCAGAGAATGTGTACACAGTGCTAGTGAGGCTGTTTTGTTTTCCTTCAGTCAAAAAGATAGCCTCCACATTGGAAGAGTCAGCAGAGTAAAGCAACGGACTAACAACCCTTGAAAGATGGGACAGGACAAATTTCAACTTCTCTATAGCTAGGATATTCTTTTCAAGGCCATACTGGATAGAAAGTGTAATTTCTGGTCTTCTCCTGTGCTTGTAACTTGCAGGTGGTCTGCCCACTGGCCTCAGCTAACCCATTTTGACTTCTGGGCAGCTCATTAAAGGGTTTATATGATTTTTTTTATTTACTTGGGCAGAGATAGGGCTGGGTAGGCAAAAAAATAAGCAAGAGACAGATGGAATAGAGGTAAGGGAAAAGTCAGAAACAAAGGAAGTGATAGAAAAGGGGGATTTTCTAGCACAGAAAGTGGGGATGCTGTTTATACTAATAGTCCCCGGAATCCCTACAGAGGTGGCTAGGATTTTAAGCTGGCACCTATCTACTTTCCTTTCAAACAATATTGGCTAAATACCAATCCAGTATGTAAACAACTTACTGAAATACAAATAAGTAAAGAGGAAATGAGAAAAACAAAACAGGTCAGTGGTAACAAAGATCATCATCATGATCACAGCATAAAAAGAGGAGGAGGGGGGGTAACTGACCAGAAGCGGAAGCAACAGTGGTGACAAAATGCCAGAAAATACCAACTGTCTAAAACAAGCCAGGCACACGAGACTGAACACAGCGGACATTTCCACACTGAAGACGATGTGGTCAACTTCTATCACAAAACCAATGAGTCAAGTTAAGTAGATCTCACACAACCTCCCACAACGACAAATGAAAAAAAAAAACAAGCACAGACATTCCAATGAGGAGGAACATTTCTAGGAACACAACAGCAGGCTGGTAAGGTAAGGGTAAAGGTGTCCCATAACCTATATGGTCATAGGGGAGTGAGGCATCAGAGACCTCAGCTTCTCTAGCGGCCAGCATATTGAGGGTAGCGCCCATCTCCTCTCCCTCACTGCTTTACCTTCCCTGAACCTAAAGAGGGCAGATACCCATTGACAGCTGGGTGAATTGGGGGACTGTACTGAAGCCAAGGTGTGCAAACAGTCACCCATCCAACTGGTGACCACACTCCATGCTGCTTCACCTTAGCTTAGGGAAAGTGAGTACCCTGACCACAGCAGGCTGGACATATCAAAACTCCACACATCACACACTGAAACTGAATCCTCAAGGATCAAAGACAAGGATGGCAAGCGACATTCAGTGAAGGACCCCAGGTGGACAGCCCAACATTGCAGAAAAAAAACTAATTAATTTTTTTTTTTAAAGCCCATCATTGCAGGTGTTGGTGGGGGTTAGCAGTGTGGACCCTGTGTTCCAGAGAGAATACAGATCCACAAGTCCATCAGCAGATCACATACCATCCATGCAAAATAGACACCGAGATTAGGAGGGATCAGAAAGTACAGCAGACTGCCTTCCAACAAGGCTGACATAAAAAAATACACAAAAACCAAGAGAAAAGGATGGGACATGTATTTTAAGTACAGTAGACTTCCCTCCAACAAGGCTGATATCAAAAAGTACACAGAGACCAGAAGAAAAGGATGGGAAATGCAAGTACAGTAGAAAAGTACACAAAATCCAGAAGAAAAGAATGGGATATATAAGTACTGTAGACTTTCCTACAACAATGATGATATCAAAAAGTAGGCTACACAGAAACCAAAACCAAAGAATGGGACATGTAAGGACAGTAGAATTCCCTCTACTTCAGCAGTATGTAAAGTACTGCCTGAAACACTGATAGATCTTCTTCACTTCAAACAACTCAAAAAGTGGTAACAGAGTGCAGCAGATTACAATGTCAATATGAAATAAAACTTGACTGTATCTTTCCCTATGAAAAAGGATACCAAAAACTGACTGTTTCTGATGACCTGGCTGTAACTGTAACTGACAGAAGGGAAAAAAACACACTTTTCTGACAAGGTTGAAGAGTCATTAGAACATTGCCAAGAATGCTTCAGTCAGTGGGCTGTGGGCAAGATAACCCTGACATGACAAATCCTTCCTTTACTGGGTCACCAACAGAGGGCAGGTACCCATTTACAGCTGGGTGAACTAAGGGACTGTGCTGAAGCCAAGGCACGCAAACGGTCACCCATCCAACTGGTAACCACGCTTGACGCTGCTTAATTAACTTGATTGGGGGAAAGCGAGCACTCTTACCACTTAGCTATCCCCCCCCCCCCCCCTCAGATAATCGAAAAAGAAAATAATCAATATTCATGTAGATCTGATAAATCTCAAAGGAAAAGTCACCCATTAATATTCATGATCAAAGGAAAATCCATTAATATTCATGATCTTTGCCACCAAAAAAAATATTAGCCATTCTAACCATCACCACAAGATGATGTGAATTCACTGAATAGAATCTATCACAAACATTCACTTTTGTCTCACAACTACTAATTGCACAATAATATTTACATAACAAAATACAACAATTTCTGCAGCACAAAAAGTAACATTTTACCAAAGTCATGATACATAACATGAAATAATGCAAAATTAAAATAAAATCCTTATCTAAAAAAAAACAACAAAGAGCTTTACATCATGCTGTTGCTTCATGTCAAATGTTTTATCTGAGCCAGCTTCATAATCTGGAAACATGTGAGCAAGCACACACAACACACACACACACCACACACACACACACACCACACACACACACACACACACACACCAATAAAATAATACCAAAAGGCAGAAATCAAACTGCTTGGTATAGTCACAAAAGAACCCCCCCCCCCCCCCCAAAAAAAAAAAAAAAGCAAAAAAAAAAAGCAATCAAACTGTCTTCCACAAATAAAGTATATAAATTTCATCAATCCCATGTAAATTCGCATCAAGAGACGACACCATGGCAACATGCAAATCAGCACAACTCAGCCTGCCCATCACCCCATTCCAGCATATCTGATCACAGCTCAAAGTTACAGGTATCCATAATAACACACACCCATTTCTGACCACTCCCAAGCCCATGGAATTCACTACCATGGAGAAATCACAATCCTGAACCATAGAAATCACATAGTGGTTTTCTGTGCCAAATGAGCAACACTAGCATGTCGGGTTTCAAAGTTCTCTCTCTCTCTCTCTCTGTGTGTCTGTTTCTCTCTCTCTCTCTTACATACATACACACACACACACACATACACACACACACACACACACACACACACACACACACACACACACACACACACACACACACAACACAACACACATACACACACACACACACACACACACACACACACACACACACACACACACACATACACACACACACACACACACACACACACACACACACATACACACACACACACACACACTCATTGGGTTATGCAGCAGAAGAAACACGTGTGAAGTGGATTTCTTGGCACAGAGGAAAGGTGTAGCCTGTATGGAGGGTTATGCATAATTGTGAGACTTCTGAGGGAAAACTGGAATAAAACAGTAGCCTGCCTCTGATGGTAACAGCCAACAAGTGTGTGTGTGTGTTGTGTGTGTGTGTGTGGTGTGTTGTGTGTGTGTGTGTGTGTGTGTGTGTGTGTGTGTGTGTGTGCGCGCGAGTGCGTGTTTGTGTGTGTGTGTGTGCGCATGCATGTGCGTGTGCATGCATCATGCTGCATGCGTGTGTGCCTGCCTGTATGCTTGTACATGAATGTGTGCATACATGTGTTTCACATACACATCCTCATAAGTGTGAGAAAGCTACTTGTATTAAAAGTTAAATGAAGAATGTATCTACTCACTGTATAAAGCACACGCCTAAAGAAAGAAAGACCAAAAAAGATAACACTACTGATCACTACTGAAAAGTGATGGAACAAAAACTGCTACAGACATGTGCCTATTGATGAGCTTTGAAATCCACACACTCCCAAGTTAAACGCTTTCACAACAAACAATTTGCGGGTTAGAGCACCAAGCCCCACAGGCCCATGTTCATGACATTAATTAATCAATACAACAATATATCTGTACAATATACTCTTTACATATATTCATCGTAAGTAGGGACTGCTGCTGTTTACGTTTTGGATTTTTGAGATCCAACTTTGGCCCCAATTTTCAAATGGTAACGAGATCTACACAAGCACATCATGACATATTTACACGAGTTTCAGTGAATGGACTGACATCAAATATATCAAGCGCCACATGAGTTAAATGCGAAAACCACAATGCTGAATGTATGTGAATTAAGTTACTGACTCCGATTTGACTGGCGCTGTTTTTTTCTCAGCCACCTCGTCACACCAGCACGAAAGGCACAGGGAAAGCAAAGCTCACTGTAGTAGGACTGTTTCAGTATTCAGGGTCATGGTGTTATCTTTATACAGACAAAATCCTGTTCATGTCATACTTTCCTACACAGACACAGACAAAAAGAAAGCACATGACTGATGAGCCTGAATTTATACACAAGTAAATACACAAGGGCAAATACGCATGCATGCTGCATGCATGCGCACACACACACACGCACACTCACACACACACAATGCACACAAAACAGTACACACACGCACACACACACACATGCACAGAATATCCAGAATAATAACAGATCAAGACCAGTCAATGTAAGCAGTTTTACAAGCAAAATCTAACAATGTCTAATAAATATTAAAAAGACAAAAAACCACACTATTTTTCTGAATACAAAAAGCCAATCTTGATTAGTTTGTGTATTTAAACATTACTTTACAACAAAAAAAAAACTTTGAGTCCAAACAAATGCTCCAGCATGTATGCACGCACATAACATTCTTGTGCATACAAACACATAATGTTCATACACTGTAAACACAAAATCCTGTGCTGGATATGAATTAAAATGATGTTAACAACAAAAGCTGCAACATAAACCCAGAAAAACACTGTGGTCATCACAAAAATGAAAAAAAAAACCTTGTAAATCACACCCAAAAATGCTGTGTTATTCCCACTCCTATCCAAGATATGTATGTGATGCATGTTTGGTCCAGTCAACATTAGAGACCCACACTTCACAGGAGAGCTCTTCAGATTGTCGTGATCCCAATTGTCATGCCATTTTGAAGTAAATCAAAGAATGGCACACTGAATGGCATGCACTTCATTTCTGTGTCATTTTTTTTCTGTTACCACCTGCACAGATTGTCCTTTCTTTTTTTAATCCCATCTTTTAATGACAAAGAGGGCATGTAAAAATCTCAAATTTAACTTCATAAATAAATGAAGTCTCACACACGACTGTCAATCTGTTGCAAAGTTTTAGACTCACTCCAAATCACTTTTAATATACTTTTTTCCTTGGCAGCAATCACATAGACTTTTCAGAGACAGAAATGAGAAACTTCTGAGTTTTTAACAAATTTTTTAAAGGCTTCAAAACACAAACTTTAGGGTCCCACTAGAATCAATCAGCTGAAATGGCTGCCCTCATAAACACACAATGGTATTGCTGCATATCAAACTAGACAGGAAAAAGGACTTGAAACTTGGTAACATTAGTTTCCTTGATTCAAGTGACACGATTATTTACTATAACCTTTTACCTTGGATATGTCAGATCTTTGTCATCACTATTCTCATCACTTGGGGCAATTTTTCTGAATCTACCTCATCAATCATAGATATGTGCATTTTGTAAATTATTTCCTACTTTTTTATCTGTTTTTCACCTGCATTTAAAAAAACAACAACTTATTTTTTATTAAATATACGTACGTTCACACACACACACACACACACACACAAACTCATGAATGTATCCTAACCTTTTTTACTTTCAGGTTATCTGACCATGTCCATACCCTGCTTTCTGAAGATTTCTAGAGAGCCTTTAGGAAGAGTTTCTGAAACCAGGCTTTTTCTACAGATGTTTCTGAATCCTGAGCAGTATATTTTCTGCTAATGTCCATCCACACTGTGATGATCATAATTTTCATGCAGACTAATGAAACCCAACATTCCCCTGTATCATGTCATGATTTCTGCAATATGTGGACACAAGCCTCAGGCAAGTAACAGCTTACACTGAAGCCTGAAACTACTAAATAAAGCAGAAAGAACACCGTTTTCTTCCATTCTGATTCACAGCAAAGGTTCCTCAAGAACCAGACATTAACTCTATGGGGACCAGACCACAAAATCAACAATATCTAAGAAAGAGAAAATACAACACAAAAGCAGCGATATCTCAGACAGGGAAAATACTCTTCACAAAGTTTTGTATTCTCACTTGTCTTTCACAGCCAGTTTCAGGATGGAGCTAATTTTAAAGCTAATTTCAGCTATTTTGCAGCGAATTCAAATTATATCTACTTCCATGAAAGAAAAAGTGTTACCACAACTCCCCATGACAGAAAATTGTACTTAGTGCAACTTTTCAGCTGTAACTATAAAAACAAGAAAAACAACACACACAAAAAACAGCGACAGACAAGAGATGGGTCCTAGTTATCTTGAGGCTTGTCATGTCAATGCCATCAAATAGGTATGGTTAATCAGAGCTGGTCAGAAATGAGTTAAACAATATTTTGCTTCAGTAAGTTGCATTTGCTATCTTACTTCTATTCTACACCGAAACAATTATTGTTAGAAATATCATGTGTAGCACGCATTTCTCGAAAAATGCCCTGCAAATACAACTGGTGTATGTCAACATGTTTTCTAAATACGTCATTTGAAAACTATCAGATATCAACTTTTTTCTCTGAAATATCTATCTGAAGGCTTTTTCTAAACAATATCTGCATCACAGCAAAGCCTGCCTGTCTTATGATTCTTCTTTCTTTCTTTCTGTCTTCCTGGCAGCTGTTCTGCTAAACATTGAACAACTCTTGAGCTAGATCAAGGCCAGTGAACACTGAAAATCCAACTGTTCACTCTTATAAAATATTATGAGACAAATATCACCCTTCATCCATGATGTGTTAAATAGTTTTTTAAAAATAAAAATTAAAAAAAAGAATATAAACAACAAAACTCCAACTTTCAGAAAATCTTATGACAGATTTGGAAGTAATGCATTCCATTATGCTTTCAACAATATCAGTAAAAAAAAAAAAACAACAAAAAAAACAACAACACACACACAAAAAAACAAAAACAAAAAAGACAAAAAACCCCAACCAACAAAAGATGACTTAGAGAGCTGTGCATCTAAATCTACTGCCATTAATCATCTGAAAATATCGGTTTTTTCTGCGATCAAATAAGTACGAGCCAAACAAGACCACATAACCACAAACACAGACACATATGCCCCTTTAGGATGTCAAAAAATGTCTGCTTATGTCTCGTGCAGGGGAGCAGTTCTTCAGCCAGAACATGAATACAAAAGCTTGAACAGCCCTGAGATCCACAGCAGAGAAAAGAGAAGGACTAAAGATGCATCAAGAGTGAGCAGCAGACGCTTTTCCATCATCACAATGCACAGTGTTAACAGCTGTAACAGCAGCCATCTCACCACAACAATAATGTCACGTATCACATGGATTTGAAAACAACTTTATATATATAATCTTTCATTTCATATATATAATTTTCTTTGAAAAGTTTTCACCTACTTTACTTTTCTCTCTCAGCATACATGCATGTATGCACATACACATGTACACACGCGTGCATGCAGGCACGCACACACATGCGCACAAACACGCATGTACGCAAGCACGCATGCATGCAAGCACGCACGCACACACACACACATACACATACACATACACACACAATCTCTCTCTCTCTCTGAGTACATGTATACATATACACTCTCTTTCCTACAAGTCATGAAAAGTACAAAGTTTGGCCAAAAATTTTCAAAACAAGGCAAAAAGCAGATCAAAGACAATCACACACACACACATGCACCTCTCTCAATTCACCCTTTTCTCACCACTCATGCTTTACTTTCTTTCGGGGGCACGTTTTTCGAAAATGTCTTGGAATTTGCCCCGAAAGAAGAAAAGGTCATAGGGCGACAACGGTTGATGCCCAAATAATCGGCAGATATGGCGCGTCGAAGGTTCGGGGGCTCTGGGTCCACATCACGACTGACGAGGTTTTCCTCGCTCTGGGCCAAGATGTGCAGTGCTGCATCGTAGTTTGGGGGTGGGGTGGTCGGCTCTTCCGGTGAGGACAGCTGCGTGTGTGAGAGCAAGGTCAAAGGTAAAAATATATAAATAAAAAAAAAAAATTTAAATACTTCTTTTTTTAAAAAAGTAAGTCATATGTCCACAGTGATAACTGCACTTCTGTGACGGTGATGATTTTGATGGTTAAAGCTTAATTTATTTATTAGTCGTTCGATGCTTCTGTCTGTGTAGACAGGACTCTGTAAGTATTTCTAGATCACTTGTTGATTGTGTGAGTGTGAGTGAGTGGGTGTGTGAGACAGAGAGAAAGAAAGAAAGAGAGAGAGAGAGAGAGAGAGAGAGAGAGAGAGAGAGAGAGAGAGAGAGAGAGAGAGAGAGAGAGAGAGAGAGAGAGAGAGAGAGAGAGAAAGAGAGACAGAGAGACAGAGACAGAGAGACAGAGAGAGAATGACAATATTTTACTGTCTATAGCATTACAGCACTTAGACAAGGGGGTTAATCAAAGAACAAGAATATAATCATCAATTATTTCATGCATGCACACAAGCGCATGCGCACACACACACATGCTCACACACACACACACACACACACACACACACACACACACACACACACACACACACAACACACACACACACACACACACTTGTACACAACTATGCCTGCATGTACACATATGGTGCTCACGCACAAGCAACATCTCTACCCATGTGGGCAATTGTCAGCATACCTGCATGTGCACCTGTATCATGCGGGCAACACTTAAAGTCATATTTATACTGACAGAAATAATACAGGAATAATATAGGATTGCTTTGAACATAATTTTTTCTATAAACATTTTTATCTTGCTTCTTAGATTTCATGTTTCTTTATTTTTAATGCTAAAGCTATGTATTTTGAAAGGCACAGAATTGTATTTTCATCAGTATGAGACAAAATCACTGCAACTCGGTTTTGATCAGGCATACCAGAGAAGGACTGCAGAATGGCACAGTTCTTATGGATATTCTATATGCTATGCTGTCAGTGGTGTGGAAAGTGACAATCACAACTCGCTCTATTCGTGGTATGGAAAGTGATACACCCTGTGGTGTGTATAGTGATACTCACAACTCTATCTGTCTATGATAAGTACAGTGATACTCACAGCTCTATCTATCTATGATGTGAACAGTGATACTCACAGCTCTATCTATCTATGATGTGGACAGTGATACTCACAGCGGACAGTGATACTCACAGCTCTATCTATCTGTAGTGTGGACAGTGATACTCACAGCTCTATCTATCTGTGGTGTGGATAATGATACTCACAGCTCTATCTATCTGTAGTGTGGACAGTGATACTCACAGCTCTGTCTATCTGTGGTGTGGATAGTGATACTCACAGCTCTATGATGTGGACAGTGATACTCACAGCTCTATGATGTGGACAGTGATACTCACAGCTCTATGATGTGGACAGTGATACTCACAGCTCTATCTATCTGTGGTGTGGATAGTGATACTCACAGCTCTATGATGTGGACAGTGATACTCACAGCTCTATGATGTGGACAGTGATACTCACAGCTCTATGATGTGGACAGTGATACTCACAGCTCTACGATGTGGATAGTGATACTCACAGCTCTATGATGTGGACAGTGATACTCACAGCTCTATCTATCTGTGGTGTGGATAGTGATACTCACAGCTCTATGATGTGGACAGTGATACTCACAGCTCTATGATGTGGACAGTGATACTCACAGCTCTATGATGTGGACAGTGATACTCACAGCTCTATGATGTGGACAGTGATACTCACAGCTCTATCTATCTGTGGTGTGGACAGAGATACTCACAGCTCTATCTATCTGTGATGTGGACAGTGATACTCACAGCTCTATCTATCTGTGCTGTGGACAGAGATACTCACAGCTCTATCTATCTATAGTGTGGACAGAGATACTCACAGCTCTATCTATCTGTGGTGTGTATAGTGATACTCACAGCTCTATCTATCTGTGGTGTGGGTGGGTAGAGGGCCACATCCACAGCTTCATCATAGGCTGGTGGTGGTATCAACAACAGCTCTGGATGGTTCGGTTCTTCTGCATTCCCCCTGTTCATGTCAGGTTCAAACTTTCAGTGTCTAGATAGTGTCTGACCAAGCAGACTATGGCAATGCACATGAAAACAGAGGTTTTTTTAAAAGGTTTTTAATTCAGTTATGAATATATATGCATGAGGTACATTTACAAGTACATGTATGTATACACAAGCCACATGAAAAAATACACACTTATACATCTATGCACCTGTAAACAAGGTCCACATGTACACGGTAGACACACATCACATAGACATGCATACACAAAGACCTGCACATATCCAAGCAAATACAAACAAACAAACAAACACACACACACACACACACACACACACACACACACACACACACACACACACACACACATTTGACAACACTTGCCCCCTGTCAACACATCTCTAATTCTTAAAATAAACAAAACCAAACAAAACAAAACAAAATAACAACAAAAAAGGAAAAACCTCACACAACTAACCAAACAAACATGTGCCCCAACTGAAGGATGAGACAGACACACACTCTCTCTCATCCGAGAGTCTCATCCGAAGGACTTTTGTCTGTCTGCCTGCCTGCCTGCCTCTCCCTCTCTCTCTCTCCCCCTCCATCTCTCTCTCCCCCTCCATCTCTCACCTTGCTGCTGTGTGTCGTTGTTGTGTCGGTGTTGCTGTATGCAGTACAGGAAGATGAGGAGCAGGAACACGGCCATCGCAATTCCAATCATCACCAGGATCGTCTCCTGACTCAACAGCTCCTCCTCCGCTGTCAATGACAAAACAAAAGGTAAGTGAAGGTAAAGGTGTGCCATAATCTGTGTGGTCATAGGGGAGAAAGGCGTCAGAGACCTCAGCTTCTCTAGGGGCCAGCATATTGAGGGCAGTGCCCATCTCCTCTCCCTCGCTGCTTTACCTTCCCTGACCCTAAAGAGGGCAGGTACCTATTTACAGCTGTTTGAACAGGGGGGGACTGTACTGAAGCCAAAGCGTGCAAACAGTCACCCATTCAATTGGCAACCACGCTCGACCCTGCTTAACATTGGTTGGGGGAAAAGCGAGCGCTCTGACCACTGAGCTTTCCCGCCCTCAATGACAAAACAAAACAAACAAAGAAAAGCCCAATGAGAGTTGTTGTTATGAATGAATGAATGAATGAATGAATGAATGAATGAATGAATGAACGAACGAACGAACTGTGATTTATAAAATGCAGTCTAACTGTCCATCACAGCAATCACATCCCCGGGTAAGAAAGAAAGGATGGGTAGTAAGAACAGGGATATGGAGGGAATAATGAAAAGAAGGGGGGAGGGTAAGAATGTGTCTTACCCCAAACAACCACAGATCAACCCTACCCCAAACAACCACAGATCAACCCTGCCCCTAACAACCACAGATCAACCCTGCCCCTAACAACCACAGATCAACCCTGCCCCTAACAACCACAGATCAACCCTGCCCCTAACAACCACAGATCAACCCTGCCCTAACAACCACAGATCAACCCTGCCCCTAACAACCACAGATCAACCCTGCCCCTAACAACCACAGATCAACCCTGCCCCTAACAACCACAGATCAACCCTGCCCCTAACAACCACAGATCAACCCTGCCCCTAACAACCACAGATCAACCCTGCCCCTAACAACCACAGATCAACCCTGCCCCTAACAACCACAGATCAACCTGCCCCTAACAACCACAGATCAACCCTGCCCCTAACAACCACAGATCAACCCTATCCCTAACACAGTAACAGACACAGATCAACCCTATACAGTAACAGACACAGATCAACCCTATACAGTAACAGACACAGATCAACCCTATACAGTAACAGACACAGATCAACCCTAACACTAGTAACAGTAACAGACACAGATCAACCCTACCCCAAACAACCACTGATCAACCCTATAGAGTAACAGACACTGGTCAACCCTATAATTACAATACAGTAACAGACACTGAAACTTACGACACAGCTCAGAGCGCGGCACACAGGAGCCATCTTCGCACTGCCGCTGCTCATCCAGGGGGCAGTCCTTGTTCTCCCCGCTGCTGTCTTTCCCCGGCAAATCCATGTGTCTGGACTCCAGGCTCGCCTGGGCCATCCTCCCTCCCTCCGCCTTCTCCTCACAGCAGCTAACTGACCAACCACGTCCAGTCCAAGGTTCTGCTGCTGTCAGAGTGCTGGTGATAAACAGTGATGCAGCATGCTGACCTAGAAACAGATATATTTAGCATTGTTAGTACTTACTGCTGTGTTGGGGAATTTTGTTCTGTGTAAATGATGTGCACACTAGAATAAATAGGTAAACTAGTACACTTGAACTTTAATATATATAAAAACTAATAATAAAAAATGGCTGTGAGGATTCTGTACTGTCAAAAACACTAGTTCTTTCCATTTATATTTGTTAAGTCACTAGCTGGTGGTCATATTACATTTACAATCTCTGGATCTTGGCAAAGTTTTCTGAATCAATTCATTGTATTTTATTCATTGCCAAGATGTTAAATTCTACTTCTCTGTCAATGGCTCTCTGTCTTTTTCTCTGCTTCTGACTGACTGACTGACTGACTGACTGTCTGTCTGCCTGCCCCCCCCCCCCCTCTCTCTCTCTCTCTCTCTCTCTCTCTCTCTCCTCTCTCTCTCTCTCTCTCTCTCTCTCTCTCAGATTCTACCTCCTTGGACTGTGCCTTTCAAGACACTCTTTCAGTGTAAAAGGATATCAGATCTCACACGACCATACCACTGTGCTTGAAGGGGCACAATTGCATGGCAACACCTTATTCATAAAATGATACACTAGTATACAAATCTACTACTACTTGAGACAAAACATTTCCAAGATTTTGTTTGTTCTGTTTAAATCAGCATAATAATGTTGTTGATGATGATTATGATGATGATGATAATTAATAATAATAAAAATAATAATAATAATAATAATAATAATAATAACAACAACAACAACAACAACAACAACAACAAACAACAACAACAACAACCATCATCATCATCATCATCATCATCATCATCCCGATGATGACGATTGATGATGATAACGCCGAGGAGGATAATAGTATATGATGATGATATGGTGATGATGACACTGATGATATCAAGAACGCCTGATCTAGGCAACAAGAAAGACAACCAAAAAAGCACGAACTGAATGTAAACAGCAGCAACACGTAATGTCCTACTAGTACTACCAGAAAACTATCAAGAACTCCGGATGATCTACCAAATCTATTTAATCTAATCAAATTCAACCTCTGCAGCTGTCGGCAGGTGTTTCTCAGGAGCTGTTATGACAGATATGTCGATCTGTGAGCTACGTAGAACTGTTACATAAGTTGTTGATAAACTTGTGAATTAAGAGGCTAATCAGACAGTAGCATGTTCGATTACCTCGCGATCAGTCTCACCTTTTGATTGCGGAAATCCCTGTCGGAAGCACAGATTTCTACTAATAAGACAATGTCTAAAAACACAAATCTACAGAAACAGGTACGAAGAACTGTTTTACTGCACCCTGATATCGAAATTAACCAACACCAGCATGCTCCATTGATGCAATTCAAGGTATCATTTTCAGTGTACCCAAACAGTCAACTACACGTGTTTAAGTTTCCTGTGTGATTTAGTAAACAAATCGCACTGTTGTTCTCCATTGGTGCACATGTACCTATGCATTAGTGCGACCCGCACTAAGCGTACTCTGGCATTGTTATGAAACAGCTTTTTCGCACATCACGTACGCCAATTGCCAGAATTGATTAGACACTCGTCTTAGGTGGACACATCGACTGAAGAAAAAGGTAAGAGAGAGTTTGAACTATAGTTGCGTTGTATCATTTCAGTATTTTTTCTGAACTAGTAGTAAAAAAAAAAAAAAACCTCGGTTTTTTTGTTTTTATTCTATCACCTTTGGTCCCCCAGTGAAATCTTCTCTGTGTGTGTGTGTGTGTGTGTGTGTGTGTGTGTGTGTGGTGTGCGCGCGCGCGCGCGCGTGCGTGTTTGTGTGTGTGTGTGTTGGGGGGGGGGGGGATAGCAATATCTACAACACTGGTTTATTTACAATAATGGTTCGGTTTTGGCAGGCCATCTAGCCAGATATCTGTTTTTATGATGTAACTATGTTTAGCCGACAGTGACAACGCACTTTTCAGTGCAGTATAAAGCATACTAACATAAAGGGTGCATATCCTTTCAGAGAATGGAAGCATAACAATTCTTAACCAATTTTAAGAAGGAATAGTTTGGCTTCTGAGTTTCTATAGGTCTGTATATAATGTACACAGCAGCTTAGAAAACTTGATTTATCTGCCATTTTGTTGGTTACTGAAGTTACTGATCAGTAACTGAAATTCTGATGTGAAGTGGTAGTGATATTGTGGTGAAAACTTTTTACAAATAGTCATCATGACCCGGATCTTTAGAATATTGTTTCTCATGTTGTTTATATTAATTGTAGATTGCGTCTTTCATTTGTTGGTTTGGCTGGATCTTGCTATTCAGTGGCATTTCATTACATCTCAGTGAATTGTGTGTGTGTGTGTGTGTGTGTGTGTGTGTGTGTGTGTGTGTGTGTGTGTGTGTGTGTGTGTGTGTGTTGGGAGGGGATATTTGTTCAGTTGTGGGTTTTTGGGTGTGTTTTTTTAAGTGCTATCATTGTAGAAATTTGAAGAAGGTGCACCAAGGTGAAGGACTTCTTAGTTAAATATAAATATCTGATTGTTCATCCTTTGACAGCTTGAACTTCATGAAGAGTTATTGTTTTCACGCATCCAGGTGCCAAGTAAGTCATTTACACACACAGGCACGCACACACAATGCACACACACACACACACACACACACCACACACACACACACACACACACACAACACACACACACACACAC
>CM060325.1:5030032-5057532 GCA_030674155.1 Stramonita haemastoma | reverse complement strand
GAGTTAACATCAGTGCTGACTCCACTCTCCCTACAAGTCTTTCGGATGAGACTATAAACCGAGGTCCTGTGTGTGAATGCACACAGAACATCTTACGCACACGTTAAATCCTGTTCTGTTTTTTGTAAGAGTAGGCCATCGTGTACCAGTGGGAACAGATGACATTTACAAAACTGCATACATATGGGGACTGAATGTAAAAAAGCACATGAGTGCTTATCCCATTATCCTCGATATAAAAGAATGAAATAAATAAAATAAATAAATAAAGATCATATGTCATAAAAAGAAACTTCCCTGAATGGGAAGGTTTACTTACAGACTCTATGACTCCTACTCACAGTCCCTAAATCAGAAATCTCCGCTGGGGGGTTAATTTAATCACAACCACAAATTGGTGGGTTTGCAAGGCGAAGAAGAAGAATAATGATTAATGTGCCTAGCCTTGATGTTGACGCAAATAAGTCAAGTCAAAAACACTTTAATCATCCCTGAAGGGCAATTACAATACTGACAAGCATACTGATACGAGGAGAAAACAGTAGTGGCATTTACATAATCAGTCTACCTGCACAGACCCCACTTACTTATATTTTATTTATTTTAGTGGTGGAGCGTCACATAATTATGTGATGCTCCACCACATAAGGAGTCGCATTTCACCAGAGGTCAGTTTTTAGTTATTGACATGTAAGTAATCTGAAATAAAATGGCTATACAGTGGGAAAACCAGATTTAAAATCAGACAGTTCTATCAAAAGTTATTGCAACTTGAAATGAGAAACTGCAGGAAATGACAAAATGAGAAATTGACAAGTTAAGCGTCCTAATAGGTGGTCAGAATGAAGGCCTGGGTACTTTAAAAACATGTTTAAAGGCAAAAGGAAACGAAATTATGCCTTGATATTTCACTACAAGGTAGAATAATGACTGTAGTTTTATAATCAATGAAAATCTTAAAATTGACAACTTGACCCCCCACCTGCCTTTATTGGCTGCTAGTGGAAAAGTGGGTCAGGTGCTAAGCAACTCATTTCGTGGTGGTGCGTCACATATGTTGTTGCTGTGTCAATGGCTTTATCCACTACTATACGTTGTTGCTCTGTCAGAAGTATGTGTGAAGTGGACTCACGCTATTGGTGGCAGGCCCACTTTCTTGTAGTGTTTCCAGCCCTCGGTGAAGTTGGTGGCGAACTTGTACTTCTTGCAGTAGTGTTTCAGCACCTGCATCAGGTAGGGGTCTCTGCGACACCTGTCAGAAAACACAGGTGCTGTTGGTGGATATAATTATATCATGTATACCTGATAACTTGTACTTCTTGCAGTAGTGTTTCAGCACCTGCATCAGGTAGGGGTCTCTGCGACACCTGTCAGAAATCACAGGTACTGTTGATGGACATATATCATGTATACCTGATAACTTGTACTTCTTGCAGTAGTGTTTCAGCACCTGCATCAGGTAGGGGTCTCTGCGACACCTGTCAGAAAGCACAGGTGCTGTTGGTGGATAATTATGTATCATGTATACCTGATAACTTGTACTTCTTGCAGTAGTGTTTCAGCACCTGCATCAGGTAGGGGTCTCTGCGACACCTGTCAGAAATCACAGGTACTGTTGGTGGATACATATCATGTATACCTGATAACTTGTACTTCTTGCAGTAGTGTTTCAGCACCTGCATCAGGTAGGGGTCTCTGCGACACCTGTCAGAAAGCACAGGTGCTGTTGGTGGATAATTATGTATCATGTATACCTGATAACTTGTACTTCTTGCAGTAGTGTTTCAGCACCTGCATCAGGTAGGGGTCTCTGCGACACCTGTCAGAAATCACAGGTACTGTTGATGGACATATATCATGTATACCTGATAACTTGTACTTCTTGCAGTAGTGTTTCAGCACCTGCATCAGGTAGGGGTCTCTGCGACACCTGTCAGAAAGCACAGGTGCTGTTGGTGGATAATTCTTGCTCATTTCCTGCATCCCTCCACTATATGCACATGAGAACCGCGCGCAGCCCCTACTGTCAGTTCGTGCCTAGCCGAGCTACTGTCCAGACGTTTATCATATCGCCACTCGCTGTGTCGGCAACGCCCATCACTATCAGGAATCTCAGCACTAGCTATAATAGTTTCTAGACCTTGCTTTTCTTGGTTTGTTTTATTTTGTGTATAACTTGGGGGTTGTTGTTGTTTTTTGTAGTGCTTGTGAAATCTGTTTTTTGTGGAAAAGTTTCTGTGGAAAAAAAAAAAAAAAAAAAAATGGAGACCCATTCTGTGGACTACACCAGTGACCAGGATTCGGTTATGGAGTCAGAATCCTATGAAGAACCACAAGCTGGCACCTCTGCTGAACCCTCGGTGGAAAGGGAACCATCTCTCCGAGACATTTTTTCAATCATTCAGAACCTTTCCAAAAGAATGGACAATTTTTAAAGAAGTGCACCGCACACCAAGAAGAGGAAAATTAGCGCTGACGCTGATAAACCCCTCGCTGAGAATGAAGGGAAAAGGAAGAAGGCAGGTAGTGATTCAGAATTTGTCACCGACAGTGTTTCTGATAAGGCAGAGGAACTGGAAAAAGAGCTGATAGCAGATGCTACAGAGGAGGAGGATGACGATATTTTTGCTGAAATGGCATCATCTTTTGACGATAATGAAGAAAAAGGACCACCGGTCTCAGGAAAATTGGCAAAGCTGCTTGAATCCAGATTTGGATCAAAACTTCCAGACAGAAAGCTGAGGGAAAAACTGACAAAGTACCCGATTCCCGAAAACTGCGCATACCTGGGCGTTCCCCGAACAAACCAGGAAGTTTTTTCTGTCCTCAAGCCCTTCACTAGAAAGACAGACATTCGGATGGCAAATACACAGAAAACACTGTCAAAAGCTGCCATAGCCATAACCCTCTGCACCGACCGACTTTTGAGGGTAAGAGATACCATCTCAGGGCAGGATGCCACTACAGTACGCAGTGAACTGACCGGATGCATAGCTCAACTTTCAGATGCCCTTGCCCTCACAGGTCACGCCAACCATGACCTGTCCCAGAAACGGAGAGACATGCACCGACCCTGCCTACCCCGTGAACTCTCTGGCATATGTGCACCGCAGGTTGCCATGACCCCAGAACTACTGTATGGCTCTGATTTTCACAAATGTCTAAAAGAAGTGCAAGAGTCCCAGAAACTCGGTCAGAACATGCGTGGTCAGCAAAGAGGAGCACGTGGCAGCATAACAACAGTAGCTCTTTTTTAGGCCGGAAGCCGTGGAGGCAGGGGCAGGGGGGGAGTTCCTTCGGTCAAGCAAACAAAGTGTTTTGGAAGAAGGGTCAGAAAAACAGCCACCGGCAGTAACTCGATCTTTGACAGAACCGCCCCTCCCTTCTGGAAACAAGGTTAGTGAGTTTGAACTTTGCTTGCCTTCTTTGTGTGCTTATCTTGAAATGAAGCATGATAACTTTAAAGCAGGAAGCTTAAAGGAAAAGCTGTCGCACTGGAATGAACTAACTTCTGACCCTGATGTACTTGAAACAGTTGAAGGAATTAAAATCACCTTTGATGATGGCCCAGTAGACATAAAGCAAAGTTCGCAAAGGTTGTTTAGCAAGCGTGAAAACTATGCTGTTGACTCTGAAATAAGAAACTTGTTGAAAAAAGGTGTGATAAAAGAGTCTTTACCTGAATCAGGACAAGTTGTCTCACCTATCTTTGTTAGGGAGAAAAAAGACGGATCATTTAGAATGATTTTAAATCTGAAAGCTCTGAACAAAAATGTGGAATATAAGAAATTTAAGATGGAAACAATATATACAGCTTTGGATCTAGTTACACAAAATTGCTTTTTCGCATCAATTGATCTGAGAGATGCGTATTACGTCATAGCAGTAGAGGAGACTTTTCGGAAATATCTGAAATTCAGATGGAGAGAAAAACTGTACTGTTTTCAGGCAGCTGCTATGGGACTCAGTCCGATTCCCAGAAAATTCACAAAACTCATGAAACCTGTCCTAGCACGCTTACATGATATGGGTCACCTGATCACTTCATTCATTGATGACAGTTTGATTGTGGGAGAGACTGAAACAGAAGTTGTACAGTGTGTGGTAGACACGATACAATTATTAGACTCTCTAGGTTTCTATGTACATGAAAAGAAATCACAGTTCATGCCTGTGCAAGAAATCACCTACCTGGGTTTCAAAATAAACTCAACAGACATGACAGTCACACTGACAGATGAACGGAAACAAAAACTGCTGTGTGCATGCATTCTATTATTCAGTCAGGAAAGTACAACTATAAGATCTCTGGCATCTTGTATTGGACTAATGGTTTCTTGTTTTCTTGCTGTGCCATTGGGTCCTTTGTACTACAGAGCACTTGAACAAGATAAGTGTTCCGCACTTAAACTAAGCAAGGGGAACTGGGAAAAGCCTGCTGTGTTATCAGCTGAAGGGAAGACAGAGCTAGAATGGTGGATTAATAACATAGACAAGCAAAAGGCTCCCATTCAGAGATCAGACCCCACCATTACTATGAAGACAGACAGTTCACGTACAGGATGGGGTGCTTGGGTTGTTGACACCAAATCACAAACACAAGGCATGTGGAGTGAGAAAGACAAAGAAGGACACATAAATGCTTTGGAGCTATTAGCTGTCTTGTTTGGTCTCAAGTCTTTGTTGCATGACCAACGTAATGTTCACATAAGAATTATGACTGATAACACAAGCACTGTTGGTTGTATTAACAACATGGGTTCGAACAGATCTAAACATCTGAATGATGTATCTCAGCAAATCTGGCTTTGGTGTGAAAGCAGAAACATATGGCTCAGTGCTGCTCACATTCCTGGTGTTGAGAATGTTGAAGCTGACAGTCTGTCTAGACAGATCCACATTGACACAGAATGGAAACTGGATTCAATGCTACTTTCTGAGGCTATGAATATTCTTGATATAAAACCTGTCATTGACTTGTTTGCCTCTAGATTAAATTTTCAGTTTTCCAGATATGTGTCTTTCTTGCCTGACCCAGGAGCATGTGCTATTGATGCATTTAGCATGTATTGGGGAAATGAGACTGTTTATTGTTTTCCACCTTTCAGCATTATACCCCGGGTCCTGGCAAAGATAAAGAAAGACAAAGCAAGAGGGGTTATAGTAGCGCCAACCTGGAAAAATCAGCCCTTTTGGCCAGCACTGATGAAAATTCTCACAGCCAGACCTGTCCTCTTGTCAGCCAGAAACACTCTTCTGACACAACCAAGTCAAAAGGAGACAAAACACCCACTGAGGAAAAGCCTGACGCTGCTAGTCTGCAAAGTGTCAGGGATAGATTCAGAACACAAGGCTTTTCTGAGGAGACTACCAGTATTCTCATGTCCTCATGGCGACCCGCAACAAAACAGATGTATGATGTGTACATACGAAAGTGGGAGAGGTACGCGTGTGAGCAACAAGTGGATTCAGTTTCACCGCCTCTAGCCACAGCTGTAAATTTTCTGGCATCGCTGTTGAAAGAGGGATATTCTTATAGCGCTGTGGGCACCGCTCGTTCTGCGCTAAGTTGTTTTCTCTGCAACTATGAAGGGGCAACGTTTGGTCAACACGAACTTGTAAAAAGATTTATGAAGGGTGTGTTCGAAAGAAAACCACCACTACCAAAGTATCACCACACTTGGGATGTAAACATTGTGCTAAAAATGTTAGAAACGTGGGTTCCAGTGCAAAACCTGACGTTCAAGGAACTGACAATGAAACTTGTGATGTTAATTGCCCTTCTGTCGGGTCAGAGGTGTCAAACTATTGCTGCTTTGGACATCGACAATATGCTACTTTCAAGGGAAAAGTGTGTTTTTTATGTAAATAGATTATTAAAACAGTCAAGAAGAGGAGCCCATCAATCACCTATTGAACTCATGGCTTTTGTGGAAAAAGAGGCTTTGTGTGTAGTTCACACTTTGAAAGAATACCTGAGACGGAGCAAAGAACTGAGGGCTCAGAATGCTACCCCACATTTGTTTATCACTCTCCAAGCACCGCACCGAGGGGCCACTAGCACCGAGGGGCCACTAGCGATACCATCGCGCGCTGGCTGAAGTGGACGATGGAGAGGGCAGGCATAGACATTACACGCTTCACGGCACATAGTACGAGGTCAGCCAGTACTTCCGCTGCTAAACTTGCAGACGCTCCAATAAACATCATCATGAAAGCAGCTGGATGGACAAATGTTTCCACGTTTGCTAAGTTTTATAATAAGAAGACGGGGCCAACACTGACCATGGGCCAATCCATCATGGAGCGTTTCCTACAACATAAATAAGGTAGGACAGTTTCTTGTTTACATGTGGTGGATGTGTTTGTCTCGAGAACACTGTGGCTCTAAAATCTCATGTGCATATAGTGGAGGGATGCAGGAAATGAGCAAGAATTAAATACAACAAAGCGAGACTTACCTAGTAAGGTGAAGCTGGTTGTAAATTCTTGCGAATTTATTGTAGACCGGAACGGAGTGCACATGCCCACCCCTAAAATGGTCTGCATGCATACCATGCAAGTAAAATGAAATGCATACCATGCAAATGAAACAAATACCACTTTGTGGAACTTTGATCTAGAACTGACAACAGTGTTCTGCACACCGTGCATCAGTAAGACATCCCACCCTTTCAAAATGATAATAATGATAACAATGTTTATAAAATATTTAGTGTTCCTGTTATAGTATGACACAGTGTTCTCTCGAGGCTCTAAAAACTGACAGTAGGGGCTGCGCGCGGTTCTCATGTGCACTCCGTTCCGGTCTACAATAAATTCGCAAGAATTTACAACCAGCTTCACCTTACTAGGTAAGTCTCGCTTTGTTGTATTTAATTATGTATCATGTATACCTGATAACTTGTACTTCTTGCAGTAGTGTTTCAGCACCTGCATCAGGTAGGTCTCTGTGACACCTGTCAGAAAACACAGGTGCTGTTGGTGGATATATAATTATCATGTATACCTGATGGTCTTAGGCTTAGTCTCTCAGGTGTGAGCATCGGATTGTTCAAGTCCACAACCATCTTCATTGACACCTTCACTGCCACGCTGTCACAGCCGCAGAAGGGAAGGTTTTGGGTGTTGCCCATTCCCAGATAAAGGCCAACACCCTTATAAAAAAGGGATTTTTCTCTAAAGGTCTGCTCTTCACCTCTCCCTTCAGGTTCTTTCTTCTTATTCAAAATGTTGAGGTTTATAACAACGGTGGGGTCGTATCAGCATCAGCAGCATCATCGTCGTCATCGTCGTCGTCACCACCATCATCATCGTCACCATTGTCATCATCATCATCACCATCACCATCGTCACCATCACCACCAATCTCATCATCATTCTCATTACCATAAACACCATTGCACTCATCATCATCACCACCATCACCATCATCATCACCATCACAATCACCCCCATTGTCATCCTCACCATCATCATCATCACGATCACCATCACCATCATCACCATCCTCCTCCTCTTTATCATCATCATCATCTTTATAATCATCATCATCACCACCACCATCATCGTCACCATTACCGTCATTCACCACCACAACCACCACCATCATCATCATCGTCACCATCATCATCATCACCACCACCATCATCATCCTCATCCTCATTGTCCTTACCAGTGCAACAGGTGTCTCTGCCCTATGTGATCGTGACTGAGGTAGCTGAGGGCTACAGCGCCGTGGGCCCTCACGTTATCTGAGGGGCTGACCAGCAGACGACACAGGTACTCCACCGCTCGCACTGCCACCAGTGCTGAGGGCACACCTGTCCACAGCCCACACCACACCTACATCAGTCATCGCTGTTCTTGTTGTTATCGTCACTGTTGTCATTGTCACTGGAGTTGTGTGTGTGTAAAGGTGAGAAGAAGGGATGAGCAGTTCACAGTGATTTCAAGCAGCAGGTACCTTTAAATAAAAGGTAAAGGTGTCTCATAACCTGTGTGGTCGTAGGGAAGCGAGGTGTCAAGGACCTCAGCTTCTCTAGGTGCCAGCATGTTGAGGGCGGCACCCATCTCCTCTCCCTCGCTGCTTTACCTTTCTTGACGCTAAAGAGGGCAGGTACCCATTTACAGCTGGGTGAACTGGGGGGGACTGTACTGAAGCCAAGGTGCGCAAACGGTCATCCATCCAATTGGTAACCATGCTTGACGCTGCTTAACATTGGCTGAGGGAAAGCGAGTGCTCTGACCACTTAGCTATCCCGTCCTCGAACATTTAAAACAGAGCAGAAAAAACCTGGTAGTTATTACAATCGTAGAGACGATTCTCTGTAGTTTACAGCAGCAGTAGCAGAGCAGCAGCAGCAGCAACAGAAGAGGCAGTTGTAATGGCAGAAACATTATCAGACAGAAACAAAGAACCAGACTGACCACCCGTTTGTTTTGTTTTTTTATTGCGATAGTAGTAGTAGTAGTGATAGTAGTAGTAGTAGTAGTAGTAGTAGTAGTAGTAGTAGTAGTAGTAGTAGTAGTAGGAGGAGGAGGAGGAGGAGGAGGAGGAAAACAATCACAACAAAGTGACAAAGAAAACGGAAACAAAAAGCAAAACCAAGAGAATACCCCCCAAAAACAACAACAACAACAACAACAACAACAACAACTAACAAACAACAACCCCCCCCCCCCAAACCAAACCAAAAACAAAAACAGCCACCCCCCAAAAAAAGCAAACAACACCAACAAGAACAATAACATCATCCCCATGACAGAACATCCTCTCCACAACGAAAGGGAGACGACTCCCCGATCCACTGACCCGCCCTGGTGTGAGCCAGACAGGCGATGCAGGCGGCGGCCATTGCTCTGACGTCATCGTTGCTGGAGGAGCGCAGAACGTCCACCAGAATTTTGATCCCGGAAGCGGAACTCGTTGCCTGCTCCACATCCGGGATGATGCGTGACAACACCACCACCTGTCACACACCTATTTGCTGTGAATAAATGTCACCACCTTGTATGTAGCACACTTTTTTTTCTGTGAAGAAATTTCACCACCTGTAACATACCTTTTTTTCTGTTGAAAAAATGTCACCACCTGTTGTACACCTTTTGTCTGCGAAAAAAGGTCACCACCTGCAGTGCACCTTTTTTCCTGTGAAAAAATGCCACCACCTGTAGACATTTTTTTCTGTGAAAAAATGTCACCATCTGCAGTGCACCTTTTTTCTATGAAAAAATGTCACCACCTGCAGCACACATTTTTTCCTGTGAAAAAATGCCATCACCTGCAGCACATCTTTTTCTGCTAAAAAAAAAAGTCATAGTCTAGTCCTAGGGATTGCACAGCTATGTAAGTCCATTCGGTGCCAGTGGGTTATGCTTGGCTACATGCTATGATAATGAAATAGCTCAATAGTCACCACAGTTCATCAATACCTTGGTGATAATGATGTTAAGTTTTGCTTGAGGTTGCATGCGTGCACGCACGCACACACACACACGTGCGCGCGGGCACACACGCACACACACACATACACACGCACGCACGCACGTACGGATGCACACACGTACACACACACACACACACACAGAAAGAGTCACACACACACACACACACACACACACACACACACACACACACACACACACACACACACACACACACACACCTGATAAGCAGCGCAGCACTTGTGCATGTCGTTGTCTGACCGTAAAAAGGGCAGAAAACATCCGAACCGAACACCGCCCTGATCGGCGATCTCCCTCTGCTGCTGAACATTGTTGTAGGCAAACGTGGACAGGGCGAATCCTGCCAGCAGCCGCACTTCAGGATCTGCGCTGTACAGCATCTTCAACAGACGGACGTAGCTGAAGTCCATGTTGCTCTGAATTTCTTCCAGAATGTCTGGGTTACCTGCGTGGACAATAATTGAACAATATATTTCAATACCATCACAGAATTTGATTATGTTCCTGAAAGCTTTCTACACTATCAGCGTTCAGAAATATTATTGTTGTTAGTTAGTTAGAGGTGTTTTTTATATTGATGTAATCCCTGATAAGGGCAGGGACTGGATGTAATTTTTTTAAAAAAAGCACATGAGTGCTTATTCATTATCCTTAAAACAAAAGAATTTTACTTGACTGGAATTGAATTGACTTGAAGGCGAGAGAGGGAGCTTGTGAAAGTGATTGTGATGACTGTGATGGACTTTAACCTGATTGATCCCGTCACTGCTTGAGGATCTATTTGACTGACGTTTTCATGTCATGTCTTGTAGGCAAATTGAGCCCGGCAAAACTCTTTCAGTCCTAATGTTACGTCTGTGTTTGCAAACAGTATACTTGATAGTCTGATCGAAGGACTTGTATGCAGACTGTATCGTCATAGTCTCATCTGGAGGACATGTAGAAAGTTGTGACCTATGCTGATTTAAGGGGGAATTTCCCTCAAATTCCGGGAGGGGGGGGGGGGTCACCTCAGTAGTGACTTCAATCTGTGAACTGAGATCACGGTCAAGTCACACGTCTGATGCTCTGACCACTCGGCCCATCCACCCCCAACTGTCCTCGTGTCCTTGAGGCTCTAAAAAAAAGTCTTGTGAGAACAATCACAGTATTTCTATGTGTATACATATATCCATTAAATGATTAACGTAGCCTGCAGTAAGAAACCAAACAAACCAATCCACATCAAATTAAAAAAAACAAAAACACACAAAACAAAAACTCCACAAGAAAGTGTACTGATATTTCATGTTTCAAAAAAATAAAATAGCTAACAACTTTTTTTAACATCGCATTTTCACACAGCACAAACCGAAACTCACTGACCTAAACTGATGGCGGCCAAAGTGAGGGCCGCTTCCACCTGAATTTCCTCGCTAAGGGAGTGAACCATGAGCGCCACGATGAGTTTGATGCCCCTGGAGGCAGAGATGGTGTTCTGGATCGTGGGGCAGGGGACGTTACCCACGCAGAGACACAGGTGGCGCAGTGAGCGGATGACGCTGAGCACGATAGCTTCGTTGCTGGAGCGTAGCAGTCGTATCAAGGGATGGATGCCGTTGGCTGCCGCGATCTGGGTCTGGTGGTTCAGGGGACCCTGGAACACCGATGGATAAAATGCCAAATTTGATCTTTTCTGTGTGTCTGTGTGTCTCTCTGTGTCTGTCTGTCTGTCTCTCTGTCTGTCTGTGTCTCTCTGTCTGTCTGTCTGTCTGTCTGTCTCTGTCTGTCTCTGTCTCTGTCTCTGTCTCTCTCTCTCTCTCTCTCTCTCTCTCTCTCTCTCTCTCTCTCTCTCTCTCTCTCTGTCTTTTGACTATTGTCAAAGGTGTACAGACTGGCAAGCTACGGCTACACACCTGGCAAACTGGCAAGATACACCTGCAGAACACCAGGCAAACTGGCAAATACACCTGCAGAACATCTGGCAAACTGGCAAGATACGCCTGCAGAACATCTGCCAGACTGGCAAGATACACCAACAGAACACCTGCCAGACTGGCAACCAGATGGCTTGATGGCATGAGGAAGTATATGGACGTACATAGCACGGGAGGGACACTAGACTGGGACCGATCAAGGGAGGAAGGGAGGGCTGCTACAGAGGGAGGGAGGCTGCTACGGAGAGAGGGAGGGCTACTACGGAGAGCGGGAGGGCTGCTACAGAGGGAGGGCTGCTACAGAGGGATGGCTGCTACAGAGGGAGGGCTGCTACAGAGGGAGGAAGGGAGGGCTGCTACTAAGGGAGGGAGGGCTGCTACAGAGGGAGGAAGGGCTGCTACAGAGGGAGGGAGGGCTGCTACAAAAGAGAGAGAGAGAGAGAGAGAGAGAGAGAGAGAGAGAGAGAGAGAGAGAGAGAGAGAGAGAGAGAACTCCAGCACACACACACACACACATCCCCCCACCCCACACACACACACCCCCCCACACCCCCCACACCCCCACACACAACCTCACCTGAGCCAGAACCCCAAGCCCTTCACACCCAATCAGCTGCAAGTTGTCACAGTTGGAGTTGGTGAACTCTACCAAGGTCTGGATGCCGATGCCGGCAGCCATCTCCTTCTTCTCGCTGATGTCAGCCCCGGCCAGGGTCCACAGTGCCAGAGCGGTTCTCTCCGTCAGGGACTCTGCGTTGCCTCGCTTCTTCAGCAGCTGCATCAGCAGTCTGTCTGCTCCCTGGTCCAGCATGTCGCGCTGCACGTGCGAGTTGTTCTCCGCCAGGTGGTGGATGGTTTCCACAGCGTTCTCCTGGATCTCTTTGTTACGCGATTGCTGTGCGCCCAGAAAAGAAACACAGGAGAGAGAGAGAGAGAGAGAGAGAGAGAGAGAGAGAGAGAGAGAGAGAGAGAGAGAGAATCAAATTCTTTTATTCGAGGATAATGAATAAGCACTTATTGTGTTTTTTTTTACATCCAATCCCCGCCCTAATCAGAGATTACATCAATTTAAGAAACACCTTCAACTAACAGAGGGAGAGAGGGAGGGAGAGGGGGTAGGGGGAGGGGGGGAGAGAGAGAGAGAGAGAGAGAGAGAGAGAGAGAGAGAGAGAGAGAGAGAGAGAGAGAGAGACAGACAGACAGACAGACAGACAGACAGACAGACAGACAGACAGACAGACAGACAGATAGACAGACAGACAGACAGACAGACAGACAGTACGTATGTGTAGAAGTAGACACAAAGGTGTTGTGTGTGTGTGTGTGTGTGTGTGTGTGTGTGTGTGTGTGTGTGTGTGTGTGTGTGTGTGTGTGTGCGTGAGAGAGAGAGAGAGAGAGAGAGAGAGAGAGAGAGAGAGAGAGAGAGAGAGAGAGAGAGAGGAGAGAGAGAGAGAGAGAGAGAGTATGTGTAGAAGTAGACACAAAGGAGTGTGTGTGTGTGTGTGTGTGTGTGTGTGTGTGTGTGTGTGTGTGTGTGTGTGTGTGTGTGTGTGTGTGTGTGTGTGTGTGTGTGTGTGTGTGTGTGTGTGTGTGTGTGTGTGTGTGTTTGTGTGTGTTGTGTGTGTGTGCTCTCGTGCGTGCGTGCGTGTGTGTGTTGTGTGTGTGTGTGTGTGTGTGTGTGTGTGTTAAAAGTAGGGCACCCATTTCCTTTTCCACATGGTTCGTTGTGTGAGTGATTTACACCTAAGGCTGTTCATATTAGCGTAAGCAAAACATCGGGGGCGATATTACAAAGCCAGTCAACAGGAGTTCGTATCAACTCTATGGATCGGCAATGGATGCGTTGCGTCACAACAGTATTGACAAAAGTGATTTTCCTGTATGAGAATGACGTCAAAGATACGGTGAGTCACTGCAGAGTTCATGAAGTGATTTGCTGTCTTGAGAATGACGTCGATATCATGAGTTGCTAGTGTTGACAAAAGTGATACGTAAATGACGTTGACAACGGGTTCAGTCACGTCATAACAGTAAAACAAGCTCGCCTACTCAGTCAACAAGAAAAAGACATTGCCAGTATGTTACATCACACATGTGTTGGCCTCAGGGTCTTACCTGCGTGAGAATGACGTTGATGATGTGTTGCGTCACACCGATGTTGACGAAAGCATTCTGGTTGCTGTGTGACTCCTGGGCGATACTGGACACTGCCTGGACCAGGGCCAGCTGAAGGTCACTCTGCCCTGAGGACGTCTCGAACAGACCCACTATCGTCTGGATGCAGCCTGCAACCCGCATCACCAAATACTCTCATCGAAAAAAGAAATAATAAATAATAATAATAATAATAATAATAATAATAATAATAATAATAATAATGATGATGATGATGATGATGATGATGATGATGATGATAATGATAATTATATTTTGATTTTAAAAAAATCAAATTAAAAATAAATTTAAAAAAAAACCCTCACCGGGTGTGGTTCCAATAGCGGTCTTCTGCTTGGGCAGAAAAATAAATGATTTTTTTTTTTTTTAAACACTCTCACCGGGTGTGGTTCCAACAGCGGTCTTCTGCTTGGGCCCAGCGGCAGCGATGTTGGCCAGGGCCTGCAGGGTGGCGGTTTTGAACCTCGGGGTGGTGCACGGTCTGCAGCGTGTTGTGCAGGGCCGGGATGGCTCCGTTCTTCATCAGCAGGTCCGCGTGCTCCTGGGCCTTGCCCAGCTCCGCTATTACCTGACAGATGGTGGATCTTGTTTATTTATTTGTTTATTTATTTATTTTATTCTTTTATATCGAGGATAATGGGATAAGCACTTTTGGATCGGTGGTCTAGTTGGTACGCGCCTTTATTTATTTATTTATTTGTTTGTTTGTTTGTTTATTTGTTTATTTATTTTATTCTTTTATATCGAGGATAATGGGATAAGCAAATTTGGGTCGGTGGTCTAGTTGGTAACGCGCCTGCCTAGAAAGCGGAAAGTCCGGGTCTGGGTGTGCGGTAGTTCGAATCCCGTTTGGGCCCAAAACTTTCCCCCGTCCATTAGACCATGAGTTGTGGTCTGGGCGCTAGTTTTTCGGATGAGACGATAAACTGAGGTCCCGTGTGTTACACATCATTATTTAGCGCACGTAAAAGAACCCATGGCAACAAGAGGGTTGTCCCTGGCAAAATTGTGTAGAAAAAAATCACACTGATAGGGAAACAAATTCAATTGCAGACAGGAAAAAGAAAGTAATAATGGGTAGGCCCTGCACTTGTGGTGACGCGCTCTCCCCGGGAAGAGCAGCCCGAATTTCACGCAGAGAAATCTGCTGTGACATAAAGTGGTATAAAATAAAATAAAAATAATAAAATAAGACAGTCACTGTAGATTGAGGCCAAGTGCTGGCGGTGAGGGGTTACTTCTTCAGAGCTACTAGGTGGTTACAGCACTCGCTTTCCCCCTACTAAGGTTAAGCAGCATAGAGTATGTTTGGTAAGTGAAAGGGTGACTGCGCGCCTTGGCTTCAGTATAGTTCACCCAGCTGTAAATGGGTACCTGCCCTCTTTAGGGTCAGGGAAGGTAAAGCAGCGAGGGAGAGGAGATGGGCGCCGCCCTCAATATGCTGGCCCCTAGAGAAGCTGAGGTCTCTGACGTCTCACTCCCCAACGACCGCCTAGGTTATGAGACACCTTTAGAGAAGCTGAGGTCTCTGACGCCTCACTCCCCAACGACCGCCTAGGTTATGGGATACCTTTAGAGAAGCTGAGGTCTCTGACGCCTCGCTCCCCTACAACCGCCTGGGTCATTAAAAAAAAAACACTTTTATATTGAGGATAATGGAATAAGCACTCTTGTGCTTTTTTACATCCAGTCCCCGTGTGTATGCAGTTTTTGTAAATGTTATCTGTTCCGACCGGCACACAATGGCCTACTCTTACGAAAAGCGGAACAGGATTTAACGTGTGCGTAAGATGTTCTGCGTGCGTTCATGGGGACACCTTTACCTTTAAAGTTCAGGCAGTGTTGAAGAGAACTCACCATGGCCACGAGCTGCAGGAGGAAGGCGTCAGGAGACCTGAGGAGGCGGATGAGGGCCTGTGCCCCTCCACACCCCACCAGCTGCTCCTGCACCTCGGGCCGGGGCAGCACGTTCAGCAGCAGCTGGAGCACGGGCACCTTGCTCTCGTCCGCCACGGTAGACTTGGCCACTTTGCAGATCACGGGGACTCCACCTGTGTGTAGTGACCAAACCAGAAACATGGACCTTGTCCTGTTGTTGTCGTGATGTTGTTGTTGTGGTGTTGTTGTTGAGCTGTTGTTGTTGCTTTTGTTTGTTGTTGTTTTTGTTGTTGTTTTTGTTACGATTAAATTTATGTCCCGGTGGAGATTTCCAATTTACAGACTATAAAAAAGAGGCCTCGAGTCTTGAGGATAACTGTTGTTGTTGACTGTCCCCCTGCTTACATATACCCTGGTGTGGGGGTCACCCAGAATGAATATGCATTCTTTCTCCCTCATAATACCGTGGAGTTACCATGATACGGTCACAACATACACAGTGAGAGATGGCGTGTCTGGTCTCCGGATTTTTTTCTTAAAGCCTTGCCATCGAAGCAGCATCTTGAGAGTTCAGAGGATTTGTGTATCCATCACTACAGAATAACATTGTAAAGTCTGGAGCTTGCCCATGAGAGGAGACAAATTTCAAGTATACTTTCAAAGCAGAACAACAGTTTAATGTAGTTCAGCACATCGCTGACGTCATTAACTCAACATTTAAAAACTTTTGGTCATGGCAGCATAAACAGTTGTCATTGTTTGTCGTTTGACTATGACGCCTATCTAGACCACAGACTAAACATAAAAAGAAAAAATAAAGAAAAAAATGATTGCTGTCTCATATTCTCTAATACCTCTCTCTCTCTCTCTCGGGTAGTCTAGTGGTCAGAACATTGCGCTGGCAATTTGAAGACCCGGGTTCGAGTCCGGTCGAGGAAATTTTATTCTTGGAGTTAACATCAGTGCTGACTCCACTCTCCCCAAAAAGTCCTTCGGATGAGACTTTAAACCGAGGCCCCGTGTGCGAACGCACGCAGAACATCTTGCGCACACGTTAAATCCTGTTCCGCTTTTCGTAAGAGTAGGCCATCGTGTGCCGGTGGGAACAGATGACAATATTTACAAAACTGCATACACACGGGGACCGGATGAAAAAAAGCACATGATTGCTTATTCTGTTATCCTCGATATAAAAGAATAAATCTCTCTCTCTCTCTCTCTCTCTCTCTCTCTCTCTCTCTCTCTCTCTCTCTCTCTCTCTCTCTCTCTCTCTGTCTGTCTGTCTGTCTGTCTGTCTGTCTGTCTGTCTGTCTGTCTGTCTGTCTGTCTCTCTCTCTCTCTCTCTCTCTCTCTCTCTCTCTCTCTCTCTCTCTCTCTCTCTCTCTCTCTCTCTCTCTCTCTCTCTCTCTCTCTCTCTCTCTCTCTCTCTCTCTCTTCCCAAGAGTGCACACGAGTGCTTATCCCATTATCCTCGGTATAAAAGAATAAAATTAAAATAAATAAATAAAAATAGATAAATAAAAATACCCACACCATTTACATTCCTCAACATTGTAACCACTAACCGTTGCTGTAGAAGTCCTCCCAGTTGGGGCTAACGCCGGCCTCTTCAGAGGGGTCGGTGAGGGTGCGGAGACAGGTGGCGGCAGACGACACCTCCTCCTCCATGTCGGAGCCCAGCATCTTGAGCAGGTTTTTCCAGACGGGCAGCCTGGGCAGGCGGAGGCTGAGGAAGTACTCCAGCAGGCTGACGTAGTTCTTGATGGCGCAGATCTCCACCGCCCCGTGGTTCTGGGAGTTGACTACATCCACCTGTCCAGACAGGCCACAGTTGTTGTTGTTGCTGTTGCTGTTGTTGTTGTTGTTCCCCAGCTTAACACTCTTGGGGGGGGGGGGTCACCCAGAATGTGTTCTCTGACTCACTCATCCCACCTGGGAATCACTGTGAAATTGAAATTGCACAATGAATGAGAAGTTGGCGTGTATGACTATTTTCAAGCACCTCGCCATATAGGCAGCCATACTCCGACTTCAGAGGATTTATTCTCCTTTGAAGGAGAGTGCAGGTTGTTCTGTTAAGAGCTTGTCATGGCTGAAGGCAATCTCAACACAACATTTTACAACATCACAACATTTTAGTGTAGGCCTTGGCAATGAGTTGACATCAATAACTGACACAACTCTTGGCCTGGGCCAACAGGCCACAGTGACTGTCATCGCCTCATCTTTGGAGTCCCGGTTCTTCAGTAAAAGAGGCCTCCTTGTGAACTTTGACTGTGACGTCATATCATTCTTTACCGGTGGTTAAGTTTCTGTCCAAGGTTTCTTCCAAGGGTCAATCACAGAGCGTGCAATGCTACATATACCAGTACTTCACATCTGCCTAGAATGGGTACATGACCAACATCGTAACCTCTCCCCCTCCCCGCCATTACCACCACCACTACACCCAGCCCCCATCCTCTTCCCAATCATAACCCAGTGCGCCAGTGAAGTGTTTAGTGCTTGCCATAGTTGTTTATTATTATTATTATTATTATTATTATTATTATTATTATTATTATTATTATTATTATTATTTGTTTGCAGTTCTGCTCTCTTCTAATACTGGCCCTGATAATAATAATAACAGATGGAATTCATAAAGCGCTATACCTTGTAAAAAAAAAAAATCAAAGCGCAGGCATGCATTCAGCCTTCTCTTACACACACACACACACACACACACACACACACACACACACACACACACACACACACACACTCTCTCTCTCTCTCTCTCTCTCTCTCTCTCTCTCTCTCTCTCTCTCTCTCTCTCTCTCTCACACACACACACACACACACACACACACACACACACCATACATTATTCTTATTCTCATCTCATCTCGTTGCTTCATACAATTTCTACAAATTGTAACATTTTTGGGGTGGCCCGAGGTGCTGGGGTGGGAGAGCTTGCGGGAGCGTGGGACCTCCGACCGGCTTCATGGTTCGCGGCTGCAAGTCCTGATATCAGCTTTGCTGGAAAGGACTATGATCCTACTAAAAGAAAAAAAAAACACCATACAAACCAACAACACCAATTCACAGAATCAATCAATCAACCCACCTTTGCCCCTATGTTGACGAGGCACATGACGACGTCCTGAATGCCTGAGGTGACGCCCAGGAGAAAGGGAGTGCTGTTGAGATCATCCTGGGTCTGAAGCTCCAGAGAATCGGGGTCGTTGTCTACAAACCTCTCCAGGGACTTGATGTAGCCCCTGAAGGCACAATGGTGGATGTGACTCCACCCTGTCTCGTCCGGGTCATTCATTTGTGGGTGTGTTTTTCAGGGGTACTGTTGAGTTCTGTAGGGTGTGGAGTGGAGGAAGCTGGTTGTAAAATCTTCAGTGGTGTCCTCACGGTCCGTGGGATTACGGGACAGGTGATGGTGAAGGTAGAGTTAGTGTGTCATTGGGGCCGGGTGGGGTGGGGTGTGTAGTTTTTCTCTCCCTGTGCAAAAAAGAAAAAAACAAATAAACATTAACAGTTGAGTATTCCATGCCAAAGCAGTGAAGAAACAGAGACAGACAGACAGACAGACAGACAGATAGACAGACAGACAGATACGCACGCACGCACGCACGCATGCACACACACACACACACACTACACACACACACACACACACACACACACACACACACACACACTACACACACACACACACACACACACACACACACACACACACACACACACACACACACACACACACACACACACACACACACACACACTACACACACACACACACACACACAAACACCGTGACCCTGACCCGTAGTAAAGCCACATATTCCAAACTCGTTAGAGCGATATCTGTTGACAAGAAGTCGATGGAAAAGAGTATTTGCCCCTGACAAGCACTCTTCAGGCGAGATGAGGGGAAATATCGACAGCAGAAGATGGTCTGCTCTTGACCAAGACACCAATCCTCTATACAGGTTACACATAACAGTTAAGGCATTTTTTTCTTCTATTTTCACAAATCACTCTTGCATTTGCACTGCACCTACTAAGGCATCCACAGAAATGAAAACCACTTTTTCACAGAGACTAGCCCCTGACTCAAAATTCGTGCGATTTTGGAAAACTTTGTTAAGTTTCAACTTAAAAAGAATTTCAGCAAACACTGTACCCCCTTGGTTCTTTGTAGTCTGCAAGCTGTCTCACCACAATTTGCATGCGTGGGGTCAACACGGCAGGAACACAAGTAATCCTCATTTGATGATCATTTCCCACTTTCTCATCACTACCTGGTGCTTTAGGCTATCTATGGCCTCAACACAACCCCAAAACAAGTACACAGTGCATTTTTCCATACTTTAAAAAATCTGTGAAAACCAGCAAAGATCTATCTGACTCGCACTCTATAAAGATACTACATGACCCCCAAAATAATACCGGAGTGTAACCCAATCCTCTTCTCCCCGCCGTGTCCTGGCAGCCATTATGGTCAGATTGATGGAGTCTGCTGTGTCAGCCAAAGTGTGGGTGGATGAATTTGGATGAAAAGTGAAGCTCCTAAAGCATCCTACCCATAAGCTGATGATGAATGAATGAATGAATAATCTTTATTTTCCAGGGGTAATATGATGATGACAGAAGGAGCAAGTTGGAGTCTCCATTTGTGTCTGTAGGGACTTTGCTAGCCCATGACTTACCATGACTACTGGCCCTACTTCCCGTAAAGTTCTTCACAAAGCGTACTGGTACAGAAATTCATACCAGATTCCAACCTGAGCAAAGACACGGATGACTAAAGAGAAACACTCTATAAAAACCAATCTTAACTAAAGAAGGGGGGGGGGGGGGGGGGGGTACTAAGCAGCAACCTTTCAACAGACAGCAACAAGAGAGTTCTCCCTGGCAAAATTATATGAAAACATTTCAAAGCAAACAAGATACATCCAAAGACAAAAATGTAACGAAAAAGTGACACTGCATCCATCAGTTTCAATAGTGACATGCTGCCCCTGTGGAAAGGTGGAGTATCCTGACTGTCTTGCTATACAGTCTAGAGCTTATCAAAGAGCACTTGTCAGCCTACAGGAAAACACTGAATGCTGAACACTGAAAATGGTTTAATTGCCCATGGACACAATACAATATAGAAAAGAAAATAGGAAAACATCTGATGTAACAACACCTGTCTGTATTCTACAATCACTGATTAACTTAAGCTCATAGACACCTCATACCCACTACAGTTCAAATCTTCAGAATAGTTGTCTAACCATAGTTTATATTTCACTTTTGCTGTAATAATCAGAACCAGAGACATTGGTATAAAAGGGGGAGATAGGGAAAATCATAATCATATTATGCCACAAATTCTTGAAAACACAGAATATAAACCATGGTGAACATGCTTTAACACTCGAATATCACTGGATTACCTAACAGATATAATGTATTTTCTTCCGCCTATTGATTGCATGAAACACAAATTCAGATAAATTGTATCTATGGATAGGATCAGTGGCTATGAGTAACACATGCAGAAAAAGTTCTTTTGATTCTTTTAGAGTCAGAGAGAACTTTTGTCATTAGCTTTTGTCAGGCAGTTCAAGGACGACAAATTCTAACCTTAAATTGCTCTGTCTTGATATGAGTGAAATAGAATTAATCTATACAACAAACTGGTGCAGTGGCTTGATTTTTTTAAATAGCTAAAACACTTAGAACTCTTACGATAATTCATAAAACACCACGCCAGTCTTACGGCGTAAGGTTACACAGGAATAGAAGCAGAAAGGGAACATAGAAAACCAGACAGAACACACACACACACACACACACACACACACACACACACACACACACACACACACACACACACACACACACAATATATATATTATATATATATATATATATATATATATATATATATATATACACACACACACACACACACACACACACACACACACACACACACACACACACACACACACACACACACACACACACACATTTTGTTTAAGTGGTCTTTTTAGGGTTTTAACAAAAAAAAATGTTTTGTTTTAATATTTGTTGCTAGATAGATGGCTTGATGAAAAAATGCAAATTTATTGCTTACTCTATGTACCATCTAGAAAAAAAAATGACTTTGACACACAGGTACACACAAGCACACACACGTGCGCGCGCGCGTGCAGTAATAATATTTCATTGTCAAGCTTTTTAAGCCCATTCATAAGGGGGCAGCGAAAAGGAGACTGGGCGCAAAAACACACATTTTCAGAAACAAAAAATGTTTCAATTCTACAGAGAGAGAGAGAGAGAGAGAGAGAGAGAGAGAGAGAGATGAGAGAGAAGAGAGAGAGAGAGAGAGAGAGAGAGAGAGAGAGAGAGAAGAGAGAGAGAGAGAGAGAGAGAGAGAGAGAGAGAGAGAGAGAGAGAGGAGAGAGAGAGAGGAGAGAGAGAGAGAGAGAGAGAGAGAGAAGAGATAGAGAGGATGAGAAGAGAGAGAGAGGAAAGTGTGTATTTACCAAAAGACTGGTATGAAAGAAATTGGAAGGAGGGGGACAAGGTAGAGGTAAACAGAATCACGTAACCATTTCTGTGCACACAGGAATGGCGGGGGTTACACAGACATGGAAACACAACACACCTGTGGTCTGGACAACCCAAACAGCAAGAAACCTTAGAGTCATGTTCAATCTCTGCTAGTGTTGTTCTGTGCGGTAACCCAGGTAAGCACTTGGTTGACTCTGGAGATCGGAGAATCAGAATGGTCAAACTTCAGGTGGTTGGGTTTTTTTCTGGCGGGAGTGCGTGCGTTTACACACACCTACACACACACCTACACACACCTACACACACGTACACACACACCTACACACACACACCTACACACACACACTACACGTACACACACACACACACACACACACACCACACACACACACACACACGTACACACACACACACACACACACACACACACACACACACACACACACACACATACACACACACACACACACACAGTCGGAAGAGAGTATAAACCGAGGTCCCGTGTGCGAACGCGCGCAGAACATCTTGTGCACATGTTAAAACGTATTCCTCTTTTCTGAAGAGTAGTAGGCCATGGTGTGCCGGTGGGAACAGAAGACAAAATTTACAAAACTGTATACACACAGGACTGGATATAAAAAGCGCTTGAGTGCTTATTCTATTGTCCTCGAAATAAAAGAATGAATACATAAAAACATAAATACACACACGCACGCACGCACGCACGCACGCACGCACGCACGCACGCACGCACGCACGCACGCACGCAACGCACACACAACACACACACACACACACACACACATCACACACACATCTGAGGGTGGCTGTTAAAAAAAAACAACAAAAAACAGGTAGTCAGTAGAAATGTCTACGGAGTCAATGTCCTCGTAAACACCAGGGTCACTATGCCTCAGAACCGACCACTACAAGGCCTACTATTGCATCAGTGGACTCAGTCACTGACTATCCGCCTGTTTTCGTTCTCAAGGGTTCTAAGATAAAGCCGCAAAACTAAAAATCCTGTAACAGCCACACAAGGCGCTATCCTAAGCAGAGCGGTCAGAAAAACAGGTGGCTAAACTCTGCCACACTTCACTGCATACTACCATACTGCTGGGTCAGGCAGTTCTATTCAGGCATGGCTGAACACGGCAGCCAGACTGGAAACTGACCAGTGCTTTACTAGGCGTGTAATGGTCAATCATGGCTGGTCTGGTCTTTCTGTCCTTACTCTTACCCTCTCCATGTTTGGTCTGCAAACATGATCTGCCTGAGGAGGTCGCTACTGCCTGTTTCTTTAGGTCCGAACCCCAGACATTGACTAGTGTAAGTGTATTGGTGTCTGAGGTCCAAACGGCTGTAGTACAGTGCGTTCATTAAAAGCCTTTTCTAAACCCTCACCCCATGTCATTAATTTGAATGACCATAATTATTGTCCAAGGGTGGTTGTTAGCACGGGCTATAACAAAGGGGGAGAATAGTTCTAGAATGTCAGGGACTTGAAGAAAAGACACTGACAGCAGCGGTGGAGACAGCAGACGGTCCGTATGGCAAGGATGAAGTTCCTTTTTAGGGTGGCTCGGTGGTCTAGAGGTAACGCGCCTGCCTAGAAAGCGAGAAGTCCGGGTCGGAGTGTGTGGTGGTTTGAGTCCCGTTTGGGCCCAAAACTTTCCTCCCATCCATTAGACCATAAGTGGTTGTCTGGGTGATAGTCTTTCGGATGAGATGGATGAGATGATAAACCGAGGTCCCATGTGTTACACATCATTATTTAGCGCACGTAAAAAACCCGGCAACAAGAGGGTTGTCCCTGGCAAAATTCTGTAGAAAAAAGCTACTCTGATAGGGAAACAAACACAGTTGCAGACAGGAAAAAAGAAAAAAAATGGGTGGCACTGCACTTGTAGCGACGCGCTCTCCCGGGGAGAGCAGCCCGAATTTCACGAAGAGAAATCTGCTGTGACATAAAGTGGTATGAAAAAAAAAAAATAGATAGATAAATAAATAAATAAATAAATAAATAAATAAATAAATAACAGCCAGTCTTTCAGTTCTTCACTTCTGACTCTGTTTGGTGAGGAGACTAGGCCACGTGCTAGCCTGACCATGACTTCTGGAAGCTCTTGTAATGCTGCTGTTGTGCGTGCGTGCGTGCGTGTGTGTGTGCGCGCGCGGTGTGTGTATGTGTGTTTTGGTGTGCAAAACAATACCAAATCTGTGTGTTGAAGTTTTATCCCCAAAAATACTTTATCCCATAGTTTGTCATACTGTTTCCCATGGGCCAAAAGTTCAGAGGAACCTTATCAATGGAAGACGGCTGCAGGGCCATCAGCCAGAGGGGCCCTGCACTGCTGCTGGGTCACTTTGGTTGTAGAAGAATGTAGAAGGATGTTGTGATGGTCACCAATATCCTCTTCTCTCTTCTCTGCATTCTTTTACCGGCAGGGATACGTAGTGTCTGGTCTTCTCCTGTGACTGGAGCTCCACAGGAAGCCTGCCCACTGGCCTCAGCCGACACATTTTTGACTTCAGAACAGCTCACTGAAATTTCATTGTACAGGATGCATGCTGGGCGTGTTGGTGTTTCCTTAACCCATCAACGCTGACATGACTTACAGGATCTTTAACGTGCATATTTGACATCACAACATTCCTCCAACATCTTGGTGACCATCACAACGTCCTCAACGATCTTGGTGACATCTCTTCAACAATTTTGGTGATATCTCTCCAACGATCTTGGTGATATCTCTCCAACGATCTTGGTGACATCTCTCCAACGATCTTGGTGACATTCTCCAACGATCTTGGTGACATCTCTCCAACGATCTTGGTGACATCTCTACAACGATCTTGGTGACATCTCTCCAACGATCTTGGTGACATTCTCCAACGATCTTGGTGACCACCATTGTAACTGCCTTTCAGGGATGATTAAGGTGTTTTTGACTTGACTTGACATCACAAAGTCCCTCCAACGATCTTGGAAACGGATGAAAAATTGACAAAACTGCATACACACTGGGTACAGATGTATAAAAAACAACAACAACACGTGAGTGCTTATTTCATTAACCTCGAAAATAAAAGAATAAACAAAATTACGTACGCGGCGCGCGGATTGTGTGTGTGTGTGTGTGTGTGTGTGTGTGTGTGTGTGTGTGTGTGGTGTGTGTGTGTGTGTGTGGTGTGGTGTGTGTGTGTGTACGTGTAGTGTACGTGTGTGTGTGTGTGTGTGTGTGTGTGTATGTGCGCGCGTATATGTGTGAGTGCTATGTGTGTAAGTGCGTTCGTATGTATGTATGTATGTATGTATGTATGTATGTATGTATGTATGTATGTATGTATGTATGTATGTATGTATGTATGTATGTTGTGTGTGTGTGTGTTTACGGGCGCAACGTGCGTGGTCGAAGTACTTAAAAGTGACCGTGAGTATTAAGTACAGATAAAGCAGACTGTGAAAAGAACCACCAAACATATATAGATATAATTATATCAATGCCACTTGATTGGCTAAAGCCCCTGAAGCACACACTCATTCAAAGTGGAACCCAACTGTGGCTACTGATTGGCTTGGGTCAAAAGGTGTGACGGTGTGAACATGACTTCAACAACAAGATAATCCCTGGCTTTAGACTAATGTACAAGTGCTGTCTTTAATCCCAGGTGGGATTAGGGCGGGGCTCTGCCAGCAGGTAAGTTAATGCACTGTGTGTGTGTGTGGTGTGTGTGTGTTGGTGTGTGTGTGTGTGTGTGTGTGTGTGTGTGTGTGTGTGTGTGTGTGTGTGTGTGTTGTGTGTGTGTGTGTGTGTGTGTGTGTGTGTGTGTGTGTGTGTGTGTGTGTGTGTGTGTGTGTGTGTGTGTGTGTGTGTGTGTGTGTGACAGGATTAGGTCTGCTGTCTCAGGCCTCTAAATCTTCACCCTCAGGGAGCCTGAGTCAGCAAGTACAATGTGATAGGAGATCTAGTGCCGGCAATTTGATGCTTTTTTTTTTTTTTAGCAATGCACGCAGACAGACACCAGCTCTGTCAAGTCAAGTCAATTTTTTAATTTCCGATGGTTCATTGAATAAGCATTGATTTGCTTTTTTTCACCAACAAGCCATCTAGGGGAAAAAAACGAGAGAGAGGAGAGAGAGAGAGAGAGAGAGAGAGAGAGAGAGAGAGAGAGAGAGAGAGAGGAGACAGAGACAGAAGAGCAGACAACAGACAGACAGAGACAGACAGACAGACAGAAGACAACAGAAGACAGACAGAGAGAGAGAGAGAGACAGAGAGAGAGACAGACACAGAGAGAGAGACAGAGAGAGAGAGAGACAGAGAGAGAGAGATAAATGTGTGTGTGTGTGTGTGTGTGTGTGTGTGTGTGTGTGTGTGTGTGTGTGTGTGTCTGGACCAGCAATCAGTACCCTGCAGACATTTAAAGTTGCAGTGCAAGTACACCTTTACAAATCAAACCATTTTAGAGATGGGAACCTTAATGTGCCACACAGATCTCTCAGTCTTCTTTAACGGCGTCACAGCAAGAAACAAAACCAAAACAAACCCCAACCAAACAAACAAACATACACAAATCAAGTAGCGAACCTGATAATTAACGAATATTTACCGCCCACCGTGTGCCGTGTTTAGCGTTTAGATTCTGGATACAAAGGTCATAAGAGTCATATGGTCGGGGTGGGGGATGGGGTGGGGGTGGGGGCTCCTGCTAGACCTTACATAACCACAGCGAGTTTGCTATGGGCTCATTGTGGGAAGACTGACAGAGGCAGGGGGGCGGATAGCCTTGTGGTCAGAACATTGCGCTCGCAATTTGATGACCCGGGTTCGATTCCCTTTCGAGGGGATTTTTTTTCCTTTGGAGTTAACATCAGTGCTGACTCCACACCCCCCAAAAGTCCTTCGGATGAGACTATAAACCGAGGCCCCGTGTGCGAACGCACGCAGAACATCTTGCCCACACGTTCAATCCTGTTCTGCCTTTCGTAAGAGTAGACCATTGTGTGCTAGTGGGAACAGATGACAAGATTTACAAAACTTCATACACACAGGGACTGGATGTAAAAAAAAAGCACATGAGTGCTTATTCCATTATCTGCGATATAAAAGAATAAATAAATAAATAAATGAATAAATTAGACTGGGGCAACACAGTCCAGCTTCATCCACTTTAGTGATGGGGTTTGAAGAGCGTTGCTGACCAAAGCTGCGCGTGTCTTATATCTTTCGTTTGATTGACACCAAGATAATTGTTATGCGTAAATTTTGAGAGGAAGTCTAGAGCCCAGTCCTGTCAAGTAGTTAAAAAGCGCCGCCATAGCGACATTATTATGACATTCTCATCCTCATCAATTGTCGTAAAATGCAAATAGTAAAAAATATCCTGATTCGTTACTCTCTAATGCTCTAGTACAGGGTGACCTCAGTTTCGGTTTCTTCGTACACTTCTGCGCCTGTGGTGACATTATGGCAAAGCCCTTGGTCA
>CM060325.1:4917532-5025032 GCA_030674155.1 Stramonita haemastoma | reverse complement strand
ATGTGTGTGCGCTCTTTATACTTTATTATTGTCTTCTGTCCTTGCTTCTTGTCTCCTATTTGTTACTGTTCTTGTTGTCTCTTGTTTTTTATTTATTTGGTTTATTAATGTTGTTAGAGGTGTTTTTTATATGATGTAATCCTGATAAGGGCGGGGATTAATGTAAAAAACAAAAAAACACACGAGTGCTTATTTATTATCCTCGAAATAAAAGAATTTGCCTTGCCTTGCCTTGCCTAGTGTCTTGATGACATCATTATTTTGATGGTGATGACGTGGACTTTAGACGGGAAAGGATCCAAAGCAGAGATGATTTCAAGGGCTGAACAGGCATCAGGCCTAAGGCAAAGGTGAGAACAGCCTGGAAGGAAAAAAAAAAACAAAACCCCACACACAAATAAGCATCGCTTTGAAGAAATATTTTTTGAGTGCACTTGTTTCTTTCCCGTAGACATGTGAATAATTGACTTTAAAAGCAGACCAGCACAGAATTCCAGCGTGGAAAGGCGATGCTCAAGGAAAATTCTTCTTGCTTCTTGAAGCATGTGACGAACGAGGAAGCGTGAAACATCATCAGGCAGACCACAGACCGCTCTGAAGACCTCATTACAACAGTCACGAAGAGAAAACTGGAGTGGTGTTGTCATGTCACAAGATCGGTCAAACTTCAAAGACCATTTTGCAAGGCACAGTCCATGGAAGTAGGTAGAAAAAGAGGTAAAGGTGCCCCATAACCTAGGCGGTCGTAGGGGAGCGAGGCACCAGAGACCTCTGCTTCTCTAGGGGGCCAGCATATTGAGGGCGGCGCCCATCTCCACTCCTTCGCTGCTTTACCTTCTCTGACCCTAAAGAGGGCAGGTACCCATTTACAGCTGGGTGAACTGGGGGACTGTTTTATTTATTTATTTGATTCTTTTATAACGAGGATAATGGAAGCTCTGAAGCCAAGGTGCGCAAACGGTCACCCATCCAACTGGTAACCACGCTCGACGCTGCTTAACTTGGGGAAAGCGAGAAAAAGAGCACAGACAGAAAAAGAAATGGATTCAAAAGAGACTTGCTGAGACACAAGCATTGGCACATGTCCGCCACAATTGGAGAAAGCTGGGAGTCTCATCATGCAGCACCCACGACTATTCTGGTTTAAAGGGACTAGTGGAGTGGAGTGGAGTGGAGTGGAGTGGAGTGTTGTAATATGCAGATCAGTGTAGTGTAGTGTAGTGTAGTGTAGTGTAGTGTAGTGTAGTGTAGTGTAGTGTAGTGTAGTGTAGTGTAGTGCAGTGCAGTGCAGTGCAATGCAGTGTAGTGTAGTGTAGTGTAGTGTAGTGTAGTGTAGTGTAGTGTAATGTAGCGTGTATTTTTTAACATGAACCGCGACAGTCGCATTGTCTTTCTTCTTTTCTTAAAAAAAAGTTTTTGACGAGCGAAGAAGAAAAAAAAGAGAATTTCGAGCGCCTTTGGAAGTTAAAAAAATAAAAATAAAATAATAATACTAAAGGGACGTTACTCTTACAGCATTAATGTTTGGAGTGTTGATGGGCTCGGCAGAATTTGTACGCGGACTTGATGTGAGATTTTATTTGTATTTTGCTCGAGGTTTTGTAAGCATGTTTCTTTTGCACATACATGTAACATATCAGTGTCTATTGATACAGTCATTTAATCTAATCAAACCACTTATTTGAGTATAATGGTGGTTGATGACGATGAGATGATCATGATGATCGTTTTGTTGAGAAAACTTCAGTGAATTAGTGTTTCGCGAGTTGGATTCCTGGCTGGAAAGTTTCAGGTTCAAATCCTAAGAGTCGTAGGATTTTTTCAGACTCTCGCTGGCTCTTGCCCAGGATGAGTTTGCTGTGGGTTCAGTGGGAAGATTGAGACCACACATTCCAGCATCATCCACTCGACGGAGAGTGCTGGTCTGCTAGTGTTGCACATTCTTGACCACTGACCAGCATTGTTCATTTGTTGTCAGGCCCAAGTGACCCTTGGATATAATTATTGTGATAAAAAGAAGACTAGATTTCAACTCTGTCACGAAGTCTGAGAGCAGGATAGGTAAATCACAGGAGATGGGCTAACAAGAAGTTAAAAAAAACAAAAAACATACACAGTCTTTTTTCCCTGTATTGTGTCAAGTTGTAAGTTGAATTTGGCTTAGCCCATCCCTCATGAAATAGCATTGTCACAATGGTGCACTCTGGGTATCTTTGTGTTACTTGTTGCCATTTGCCACATCAAAAACAGCAACCACAGCATTTTGCCATCCTAAACACGGCTAAAGTTATGTACTTCTGCTGTTTTGATGTCTAAATTTTATTTTATAGCATGGCTCACTTACCCAAGGAATCATTTACATCAGCTGTCAAAGCTGTATCATGCACCTCTAGGCTATGGTGGTAGCTGGTTCAGTGGTTGATGCTACACTACAGTCCCTAAATTGGTTAATTCTACTGGGACAGTTATAACAACCAAACCAAATTTAAGTTATACAGGTCCTCACTGTTGGCCACAATGCTAGGCAGATGGGGATATAGACATTTGTCTGTATTAATTGTGTTTTAATACATTGTATCCTGTTTGTGATATTTCAATTTCTCTCTTCTTTGCTTATGTGAAAGCAGCCAACTTCAACTGCCATGAATAGGTTCTGCTTTGATACATGATCCATATGACAGTTGAAGTTGGCTGTCTAAATTATACAAGACCAGAGCAGATTGAAAAGATTAGTGAATGAGACACCCTCACTTACAATAATGTCCGGGGCAGAATTGTTGTTACAGTGGTGAACTCTATGGCAGGTAACTTGGGGTAGGGTCAAGACACTGGCTAGAATTATAGAAGGGGGCCTTTCCTCTGTCCAGCTCTGCCTTCAGTTTCCTTCTTCCTTCTTCAGGTGATGGTGTCTGTGCCCAAGTTTTCACAACTGTTCAAAGAGAATTATTACCTATAAGTATAACGTAACAGTGAACACTTTTTTTTTCTCTTTTTCCTCAGAGTTCAAGAACAATGCGATAAACATACTCTGCAAGTTCCGCAAGAAGCATCAAGAAGAGAATGGGGAAGATCAGCAAACTTCTGATCTGTGGGCACACAGGAGTGGGCAAAAGTGCTATAGTGGAACAGCTTCTTTATGGCAATCATGTGGTGGAAAGTGTACGTATATTACTGGGTAGATTTTAATAACAAATTTGTGTTTTGTATTCCATTAGGTTTGACTCACTTGATGTGGTGTGGTGTGGTGCGGTGCAGTTTGTGTGTGTGTGTGTGTGTGTGTGTGTGTGTGTGGTGTGTGTGTGTGTGTGTGTGTGTGTGTGTGTGTGTGTGTGTGTGAGTGAGTGATATTTAGGCATACATGTATATGATACAATGTATGAACTTGTTTATATTGTATCATCTATCATTTAAATTGTGTGTTTAGCGTATTTCTCTGTATCAAGTTTGGAGATATGAGATAAGAAAAGTGTATACTATACATGTCTTTAAATGTGTTTTAATATTATATTCAATTGTGTGTGTCTGTGGTGTGCAGCCTAGTCACTCTACTATTGAAGACATCTACACAGCTGTGATAGAAACAGACCGAGGGGTCAAGGAAAAAGTTCGCATCTTTGACACCGGAGCTGCCTTAATGGTAAGCTGAACAAGTCTCCCCAGGAGGGCGAATGACCCCTGTAGCATAGCACTGTATATAATGTTCTTCTTTTCTTCTTTCCTCTTTTTTTATTTCTGTCTTTGCTTCAGCCTTTTTCCATTCTTCATTCTTCCACTTTTGTCAGCTGTTTCTTAGTTTTGCAGTCCCTTTCTCCTTCTTTCTTTAATAACTTAGCAAGTCTTGACATGTTATTGATAATTGTTTTCTGCAGTACCTTTGGTACATTATCTTACCAGTTTTTTTCAAAGTTGGTGATGTTATCATCACTGGGAAGGGCACCAACTGTAAAGCATGTATTGCTTGTAGCCTGTAGTTATTATATTGTGTTTTATGTCTTTTTCTGACTTGGCAGATCTGTGCCTCTGCAGGAAATGTTGGCTGCTGTCTCCAGTGCAGTATCACATTTTCTTCTTTCAGTTATTTTTTCCCTCCTGCAGGTGTATTAGTTTCCCAATGAGATGGCCTTTTTTTTTTTCTTTATGAGGGACAACTATGTTGTTGCTGCGGGCTCTTTTAGTTTTACCCATGTGCTAAATGCAAGTTGCGCTCAGAACCTTGGTGTGTTATTTCATTTGAAAAATTTGCACCCAGACCACTATTCATGGTCTAGTGAATGGGGAAACGTCTGGCTTTGGAAGAATTTTATGTTGTCATTGTTGTTGCTGTTGTTGTAATCTTTGTTGTTGTAACTTGTTGTTGATGTTTGTTGTTGTTCGTTGTTTTTGTTGTTGTTGGGTGTTTCCCAGCTTAACACCATAGGGGTCTGTCACCCAGACCCAGAATTTGCACTTTGACTTATACCTCCCACCTGGGAATCACTATGACATAGTAAGAATAAACTGATTCAAGAAGTTTATATGTATGGAGATAGAAAGCTTAATATGATTTACATAAATATATATATATATACATTTTTTAAACCTGTGTTTTCAGGAAGGCACAGAAGGAGATCTACCAAAGCACTACCTGAATTTCCCTGATGTAAGTGGATACTTGGGTTTACTTATATGTATGATAAATATGTTTTTTTTGTACTCTTAGCAGACTTTGATTCCTTCATGTAGAGGGAATGTGGAGGGAGTTGTGTTTTATTTTTTATGTTTTAGGGTTTTGTTTTGTTTTGCAGTACAATATGATAGTGTCTGCCTTGCATAATTGGCTTCCCTTTTGGATCCCTGTGGCTTCTTCAGTGTTTCTTTAGGAAATTTCTTTGTTATCATTTTATAAAATTATAAATATTATTCTATGTTCTCTTGCTTTTCTGCCTGTCATCTTCTCCTTCTCGCTCATTTTCTGCTGTAACAGCGCAACTTTTCTTCAAGGATAATTTATTTGTCTGATTTTTTTTTTTATAGTCTGAAAGTAATTTGTGTGCACTAATGTATCAGGGTCATGCATGTGTGCATGCTCATGCGTTTGCACTATTTCACACACACACACACACACACACACACACACACACACACACACACACACACACACACACACACACACACACATTCACACACGCACGCACGCACACACACGCACACACACACACACACACACCACGCACACACACGCACACGCACGCACACACACACACACACACACACACACACACACCACACACACACACACACACACACACACACACACACACACACACACACACACACACACATGTCACTTTTTGCTTGTATGCCCTAAATATGCTGTCCTACAAAGAAAATGTATTCCTTTGTATTACTACAGATTTCCTTCGACTCTTAAAGTTCAACTTCTTTGTATGTGCACTAAGCCTAGTTTAATGTTTAAAGTTGGACTATTTCTTACTTAATGTTTAGATATCAGAAGTAATGATGTTCATTATACATGAAAGTACATGTTTAACTGTTGTTCCTATGGGCTATATGGCCTGCAAAAACTGAATAAAAGTTATTGTTATTGTTACACACACACTCACACACTCGCACTCTGTCTGTCTTTTTGTCTGTCTGTCTGTCTTTTTGTCTGTCTGTTTGTCTTGTTGTCTGTCTGTTTGTCTTGTTGTCTGTCTGTCTTTTTGTCTGTCTGCTCTCTCTCTCTCTCTCTCTCTCTCTCTCTCTCTCTCTCTCTCTCTCTCTCTCTCTCCTCTCTCTCTCTCTCTCTCTCTCTCTCCTCTCTCTCTCCCTCTCTCTCCCTCCCTCTCTCCCCCCCCTCTCCCTCTCCCACTCTCTGCCTCATGTCTGTTCATTTTGCCTGCATTTTGTTGTTGGTTTTTGCTACTGTTTTTTAATGCTGAAGTCAGATATTGTGAACGTTGTCACTGTCGTGACAGCCAGTGCAAAGCAGAAGGATTGTTTTTCAGGGATTTATACTGGTCTATGACATCACCAGCTGGGAATCTTTCCGCCGCCTGGACAGATTGAAGAAAGATATTGACAAACACAGAGACAAACGAGAGGTATTTATAGTAGTCAGTATTTTGTTCCACAATTTTCTTTTTTTTTCTTTTTTCTTTTTGGTCAGATGCTGAAAATGTCATAATTGTTGTGACTCTATTGAGTTATGTACACACTTCATGGATTTTTCAGATTTTGTCTCGGTCTATCCTGTTTTTGTTTTTTTTCTTGTTGTTTTTTTTAAAAAGCTTTCCTATGCAGAAAACAGGCAAATACACTCCACAGTTTGATGATGAAAGATGAAGAACATCATCTTTATACAGTACAATACAATATTGACAACACGAACACTTTTATATCTAAATAAAACACTAGAAATTCATACGGGTTACGAGATAGCTAAAAACAGGCAACATGTAAACAATGTTACATAAAATTGGCATAGATGGGTATCACAAACAAAGCTTTTTAAAAAGAAGTGTTGAACAGCTGATTTTTTTGTGTTGAGGGATTTATAAACACCAGCATATATATAATACAAGTTCAGTGTTTATCATCATGTGTTATGTTTACTTGCAGGTGCACATGATCGTGCTGGGCAACAAGAGTGAGCAGACTGAGAGGCGACAAGTTCAGTTTGACACAGCTCAGGCCTGGGCCACCAAAGAGAAATGTATGTCTGGTTTGTAGTGTACTGTAGTGTATATCATGATAATAGTCACAGAAGATTCTATGTCTGTTTTGTAGTGTACTGTATGGCATGATAGTCACAGCAGATTCTATGTCTGTTTTGTAGCATACTGTATAGATAGCAAGATAGTCACAGCAGATTATATGTTTTGTAGTGTAGTGTACAGCATGATAGTCACAGAAGATTCTACTATACTTCATGAAATATATGTCTGTTTTGTAGAAAAAAAAGTCTTTTATAGTGTACTGTGTAGCATAACAGTCACTGCAGATTCGACTGTACTTAATGAAACATGGAGTATTGTTGTTTTTGGAGGAAGCTGGTTGTCTTATCAGATATACCTGCTGTACTGGATTGTCCATAGTTGGGGGAAAAATGAGGACAAAAAATAGAGGTTGTTACCAACACTTCAAATGCAAGCAATAAAAGACATAAATTAAAGAAAAGAAAAGGGTTATAATGTTGGATTAAAAAAAAAAAAATTGTGCGACCAACCAAAAACTAAACGCTTCTTTAATATTTCAGTCTTTTAGACGGGCAGATTTTCTATACATGTCTCTCTGTGTGTTGCATAATTATGTATGTCAACATGTGTGTTACATGTTGATGTGGCAGTGCGTCACTGGGATGTGTCGGTGGCCAACAGAAAGTCTCTGGTGGACCCCTTCGTCTGGATCACCTCCAAGATCACCCAGCCTCCCAGTGAGTACTGGGGCACACATAGGGGGGTTCTTGTGTCGCTGCGTTTAGAGGTGTAAAATGTGTACATAGGGGTGTTCTGATATGGCTGTGTTTAGGGGTGTAAAATGTGTGTGTATATAGGGGGTGTTCTGATGTTGCCTTTAAAAAAAAATTTTTTTTAAATTCTGATGTTGCTGTGTTTAGGGGTGTAAAATGTGTGTGTATGGTAACAGTAGATGAAAGGTGAAGGGAAAGGTGTCCCATAACCTATGTGGTCATAGGGGATCTAGGCATCACAGACCTCAGTTTCTCTAGAGGCCAGTATATTGAGGGCAGTGCCCATATCCTCTCCCTTGCTGCTTTACCTTCCCTGACCCTAAAGAGGGCAGATACCCGTTTACAGCTGGGTGAACTGGGGGGACTGTACTGAAGCCAAGGTGCGCAAACGGTCACCCATCCACTTGGTAACCACGCTCGCTGCTGCTTAACCTTAGCTTGGGGACAGCAAGTGCTCTGATCACTGAGCTATCCTGTCCCCAATAGTAGATAGTGGTCGCATAATGTGAGAACATGGGTAAGAAGTGTTCGTTCATTCCTGGAATGGCAGTTAGTGTGGATATATATTCATTTGTGGAATTCTGGTGTTGCTGCTTTTAGGGGTGAAAAAAGAATGTATGTAATGTTGAATAAAAGAGGTAAGAAGTGTACATCCATTAAATGGTACTGTGTCAGGAAACATATGTTCTCACTTTGAGTGTAAGTGTATTAATTAAAGTTCCAGTGTTTTAAACAGAAAAAACCTCAAAACTTTGAGAACAAAAACAAAAACTCTTTTCATTTCCAGTTACTTTTCAAAAGGAAAATAGGGGACAATTTAGGGTTTTGTTGGACCATTAATTAATATATAGCCACAATGGTTTTGCTTTCATTGTGATCACAATGTGTTTCAGGCAAAACCAACTTCCTCCCTGGCCGAAAGACCAAGTCCACCAGCAGCAACAACCTCGACACGAGCTGAGGCAGTCACAGGCTGAGGCAGTCACAGGCTGAGGCAGTCACAGGCTGAGGCAGTCACAGGCTGAGGCAGTCACAGGCTGAGGCAGTCACAGGCTGAGGCAGTCACAGGCTGAGGCTGATACACGGCTACTGACTGCCTGCAAGAATTCTACTTCTGCTCTGCTGAGCTGTGTGGATCCCCACCAGCTTATTCTCTGTGACAATGAATGCTAGTTACACTGTGTACACTGTTGTGAAGAAATCCACAGTCAACAGGATTATTATTATTGTCGTACGTATTCCACTGTAACTGTTTTATGTGTAACATGCATGGCATTTTATGCTCTCTGTGACACCTAAGGAAAACCAAAACCTGTTGGCGAAATGTGTGCTAATTCTCAAGTCATCTTCATGCTTATGAAGCACAGTGCAATATAAATACTGAACTGTGAATGCAAGTATTCAAATTAGTATTGCTTAAATTGTTCAGTTCTATTGAACTGGGGAGTGATTATGATTAATAGGTGAGTCTAGTGCATTGCATGTGTTTGTCTGCCAACATAAAATTCTGATTAATATTTGAATGAGTTTCTATACAGATTTGAATGCTTGACAAAGTAAACCTTTGAAATCCATTGTCAAGATTACATGGTCAAAAGAGATCCTGTACAGTTATGCCAGTTTATCAGAAGTCTTCCTGAGTTCAGAAAAAAAAAGTTGACTCAGTTAGGCCTATACGGAGTCAGTTTAGGCGGGTGGGTGGGTGTTATAATTCTGAGCATTTAAATGTCTGAGAATAAGATGAACTGATATGTTTATTTTGTCAGAAACAGTTTTATTACTGCTCAGTTCATTTCAGCTGGGGGGGGGGGGGGGGGGGGGGGATTTTTTGTGATTTTGAAGATGTAAGGAAGAAAATTTAAATACAAAAAAAGTGGGTGGTAAATTTGTCTTGTGTAAATATAGAGTTGATTTTGTTTTTTGTACAGGCTATAAAAGGCAGAGGATATTATGAATGTATTATTTTATGGTGCTAACACTGGGTAAAAGCATTCACATAACTGAATGATAACATTCATTTATTTATTTATTTATTTATCTATTTCATCATCAATCATTTATGAAGCTTTTGCCAGAATATCAGTTTTTTCCCTTTATTTTTTGTTGTTGCTGGCATTACTTTTTGTGTATATTGCTTGCAGTATTGTTGTTGCTGGTTTTTATTTCCGTTAGTTTTGTCTTTGTTGTTGATTACTTACCAACAAAACTGTGTCTCATTCTTAACGTGGGTGATATTCCTTTCATGTGAGTGTTTGTTGCACAATTTTATTTTGTTCGTAATAAATTTTCTCTTTTCGTCGTGTAGTAAAAAATATATCATTTAATCAAATGGGTGGTTTAGAAACATAGTCATTTTCTCATGTGAAGCCTATACCAAATTTTACTGAGATGAGGTTGAAACTGTAATTTTGTCCAAATAAGCGAATATTTTGGTGGTGGCAGGGAGGGGGAGCATTTTGATGATATGTCTCAACATGATTTCCTTACATGAGTGAAAATGTTTGTTATGGTGACACGAGAGTTCCGTACACCATAATTCCTTTGGTGCCAGTCACTTTTTTTTTCTTTGACATTGCTACAGGGTCCAGTTAAAAGACTTGGTGTGGAAGTAAACAGATGTTTAATGAAGAAAGATTAGTATGATGCTGTGTACTGTTGACGACATTTGGAGTGTTTACTGTTATAGCAGATTTTTCTGTGTAAAACTGAGGCTGTTGTTCTTGTGCGTATGTTTTTCTTTGAACAAGATCACCAGTAGATGTGTACGTCATAAAATGAAAATATTTTGCTGCTTGCTGCTGTAAACCTTGCAGCTTTGAAAAGAAAATGGTTCAAATAGCCTCCATGCTTTTTCTGTTCCTCCATACGTGTGATTTCAGGCTTTTTCCTTTTTTTTTCTTAATTTTTTTTTTAAAGGATACTTGCATTTTTACCATTTGCGAAATTCTGTTTCTTCTTCTCTTGTTTGCTTTACTCCATCTGATGTGTCTTGGAAAAATAATGGCATGTCCATTCCAGCTCCTCTTGTGGCCCGTACAGCTTGGTCTGTAGGGTTATCTCCATCGGCCACACTTTCTTCCTCAGGTTGCTGAATAGTGTACACCTCTGAAGGATGTGCTTGCCTGTCTGGTTTTCTTTACCACAGGCACACAGGGAAGAAGGAGCGAGTTTCAACTTTGTGGACATGTGGTGATTTAATTTGTGAAATATATCTCTTCAACTTCACAATATATTTGCCATTGTGCATAATAAGGCTTACAATATGTTTTTTATGTTGCAGAATGCATCATTGTTTTACGTACTCTCCTTAGCCAGTGTTTGTGGTGTTGTAGTTTGTACTTGCATGTGTTGTATATGTAACCTGACTAAACAGCGGCACAGTCGGTTTTAAGCCACCTTTGCTCAAGTCATATCTCTTTTTTTTTTGCTTCATTTTATTTTGTTGTTATTTGCACCTGACTGCTATTGTGACAAAAGACAATGTTTTGTTGTATAACACAACGTGTATATTTACACACTTTTGTCTCCGTAACGTTCTAGTCACGATTGGATACTGTGTAAGATCACCATCATGTATGCAGATGTCTACCAATGTGTATTTGTTCTGGGCCTTTTCAGTTATTTTGGGCATTCAAGTGTTGGATCAGAGTAAGCATTGTGAAGACTTATCTGACCAAAATAAATAAGTATTCTCTCTCTCTCTCTCTCTCTCTCTCTCTCTCTCTCTCTCTCTCTCTCTCTCTCTCTCTCTCTCTCTCTCCCTCCCTCCCTCCCTCCCTAACTCTTAAAGGAGTTTTTGGCTCATGGCTGTGAAACTGTTTTAAAGACAGGTCAGCACCAGCTTGAATCCACAATACCAAATTTGTTGAGATCAGAGGTCTTGATTGTCTGACTATGGGACCGGGCTAAACCGCCCCCAGCCCTTGTTACTGCAAATAGTAGGGTGGATTTTTTCATTGGGACATACTTCTAGAAGATACTTTAGAGAAAGAGTTATCACAATGCTTTTGTTTTTTTTGTGTGTGTTTTAAAAAAATATTACAGCACTATTGTTACACCCATCAGCTCTCTGACTATAAATTGTGGATAGATATTGCATTTTTTTCTACACCCTTCATGGTGGGGAGTCTGGCTGCAAAGTTGTAAGACCAGCATCTCCCTTGAAGAGTTTTGCTATTTGTCACTAACCTTTTGTAATAGAGTTGAAATACCTGACTTAAACCATTGAACTTGTGAAGCTACCTTCCATTGAAGATGACAAATGAAGCTGATCTGGAGTGATGATGGCATTCATTTTCTGATCTGTTTCTTGTAATAAAAAGACACTGCCAGGTTCAGCTTGCCTGAGAGACGTGGTCTGACAGAGTCAGTGTCATCTTCCAGTGATGCCTGAACTGAAGGAGGCAAGGGAGAGAAGTCATGTCAGAACACTGTTTTATTTTATTCATTTATTCTTTTATATCGAGGGTAATGGAATAAGCACTCATGTGCTTTTTTTCATCCAGACCTGTGTGTATGCAGTCTCGTAAATCTTGTAATCTGTTCCCACTGGCACACAATGGCCTACTCACGAAAAGTGGAACAGGATTTAATGTGTGCGCAAGATGTTCTGCGTGCGTTCGCTCATGGGGCCTCGGTTTATAGTCTCATCCGAAGGACTTTTGGGCAGAGTGGAGTCGGCACTGATGTTAACTTCAGGGGAAACATCCCCTTGAATGGGAATCGAACCCGGGTCATCAAATTGCGAGCGCAATGTTCTGACCACTAGGCTATATCCATCACCCCCCCCCCCCCCCCCCCCCCCCCCCCCAGGTCCTAAGGTAGAATGGATCACTTGAGAGAATAGTCATGGTGTGAGCGGAAAACATTTGCCTCATATTGACATTGGCAGGGTTAGATGCTGAGGAAATGCTTTTGTTGTGTGTGTATTTCTTTTCTGTTGAAAGCCATGAAAAAAACAAATGGGAAATGCTTTTGTTGATTGTCATTCTTTGATATTGAAAGCCATGAAAACACAGGAAATGCTTTTGTTGAAAGTCATTCTTTACTTTCTTTTCTGTTGAAAGCCATGGAAAAACAGGAAATGCTTTTGTTGATTTTCTTTTTTTTTTCTTTCTTTCTTTACTGTGGAAACCCATGAAAAAAAATCTGCAAATAAACTGGAATCCTTTTTCAATGTTTGTTTGATGTGTACTTTCTTTAATGTGATGGCATTTGTGGGATGTGTTACTAAAGTGTGTGTGTGTGTGTGTGTGTGTGTGTGTGTGTGTGTGTGTGTGTGTGTGTGTGTGTTACATTTAACACCAACAGTAATAAAATTGGTTAAGGGTGTGCCTTTTTAAAAAAAAAAAAAAATTCAAGGATAATGGAATAAGCATTCTTTTGCTTTTTATTTTATTTCATATTTTTGTCTACATTAAGTCCCTGCGTGTATGCAGTTTTGTAAATTTTGTCATCAATTTCACCACCAACACAAATGGTCCACCCTTGTGAAAGGTGGAACAGGTTTAACATGTCTGTAAGATGCTGTATGTTCTCATACAGAGCCTTCATTTATATTCTCATCCGAAGGACTTTCTGGGGAGTGGAATTGGCACTGATGTTAACTCCTGGGGAAAATTCCCCTTGAACAGGCATCTTGGTGGTGGCTTGAACCTAGGCCATCAAATCACAAGTGCAATGGGCAACGCTTTAACCACCAGGCTATCCTGTTCTGTTGTGTGTGTGTGTGTGTGTGTGTGTGTGTGTGTGTGTGTGTGTGTGTGTGTGTGTGTGTGTGTGTGTGTTCCCATGTGTGTGTTCCCATGTGTGTGTTCCCATGTGTGTTTGTGTGTCCCTATGTGTGTGTGTGTGTTCCCATGTGTGTGAGACTCTGTGTGTGTGTGTGTGTGTGTGTTAGTTAGTTCTTCAGTTTAACGTCCTTCCACTAAATAGTGATATCAGACGGGAAAGTGTATATGAGTGAGTGAGTGTGTGTATGGAGGGGGTGGGAGGGGGGGGGGGGGATGGGCACATAGCTAAATTTCTGCATTAAACAACTATATGAACCAAAAATTAAAACCATAGAACAAGAATAATAAAAAGAAAGAAATAACATCTTAAACACTAACTTTGCAATTCATATAACTAGTTAAAAGAAATAATAATAATAATAAAAAATAATAATGACCATTACATCATAAAAACCTGATAATAGGACTATGACTTAATGACAATACAATTTCTTTCATTAGCGAAATGTCTTTTAGAATTTGCTCTAAGCAAACGTATGTGAAACAGGTAAAAAGTTTTTCAAATCTCTGCATTCTAAAAGAATGTGACTTATTGTAATATTTTCGCCACAGATACATGTTGCTTTTTTTGAAAATTTCGATCTAAGAGCATTTAGCTTGAATCTGTAAATAAGAGATACAACATTTCTATATTCATGAGAGTTACGGCATTTGATCTTATCAAAAGATAATAAATGGGTTACATCATCATTCTGGTGAGAACCAATACTTTGTTTCTTTTTAAAATGTTTCCAACATGCATTCTGTAGCATGCTATAGCCCTCATGAACAGATAAGTGGACATTAATGCTGCAGGACCCATCAGTGTGCTTTGCTCCACATTTTGCTACTTTGTCAACTATTTCATTAAAGTAGATACCACAATGGGAAGGAATCCAGCAAAAGGTAACACAGGTGCCTCGTAACATCAGAAAATGAATTAGATGTCCAATCTCAGTTATGAGATCTTGTCTCACTTTTGAACTGGAATTTTTTAAAGCAAATAAAACCGACTTGGAATCAACACAAAAAAGCGTTTTAAAAATATGTCTTTCGGAAAATCTAGAAGAAAATATAAAGCCATCAAAATGGCAGATAATTCAGCTGTAAAAATAGAACGATTTTTCCCAATATAAAAAGATCTTTCTATTTTCAGTGATGGGATTACAAAAGCTGCTCCCGCCTCGTTGTTATTTAAAAGTGAGCCGTCAGTGTAGATTTTTAGGTGTTCTGGATATGCAGTTTGTATATGTTCTTTTACTGACGCGCTAAGAATATTTTCATTACCTTTTTTGGTTAAAGAAGAATAATTTAAGTCAAAATTAGCTCTCTGAAGCTCCCATGGTGGGCAAGATGAGATGTCAATCTTTGATTTAGTTATTTCTGTAGGACATATTTCTACCTTATCAAATAAGCATTATCTCTTGTACGTCTCTTTATTACAAAAAATAAAGACTTGTCATCAAGATGGCGGACAAGACCAACTGCTAATTTGCTACTGTCAGAGTTTTTAGCATTATACTCAAAATGACAAAGACAAGAAGCATGAGTGGTGTCCAGAAAAAGCCAGGAATAACCCTGGATTCATCTAAAATCAAGCCAGCCAGTGAAACGACACTGGCAAGAAATCCCGACTATGTTTCCAAAAAGCAGTCGGAGGAACCGGGCTGTAGCCTCTCGACGCTTGGAGATATGTGCGCAACAACAGGAGACGGCATGGATAAATCTATTAACGAAAAGCTCGACAAAATGGCTCAAATCATTGCTTCCCTGTGCACAAAAATCTCCTCTCTGGAAAATACTGTACAAGAACTCAAAGACGCAGCAAAACCAGCAACAAAATCAGCATCGGAGGAAAAGCAGGTCAGTAATTCGAACGCACAAACACAAACCGACCGAGTTATTTCGTATGCAGATGCTCTAAAACAATCGACCGCGCTTTTCAGTAATAAAAAGCCTTCTACAAAAGTAAAGACGCCAAAATTTAGACCTAGCTTTATTGAATCCACACTAAGTAGGCCTAAATCATCAAATCCTGAGAAAAAAGAAAATGAAAACAACAAAAGAAATGACGTCAAAGGCGCTGGGAAGAACGTCAGGAAGCCAAATTACGTATTACCATCTTCCGGTTCCAAATCTGTCCACTTAGAAACTTCAAAAACGACCTCCAGCAATCAAGATCTTCCAGTAGTTCTCATGGTCCATGATTCTGTGATAAATGGTGTACAAGCCCACAGATTAGGACAGTCATACGGCACCAAAGTCTTCACCTGCAAGGCATACACCATTGACGACATTGACAACGCCGTCAAATCTGCTGTTTCAAAAATGAACCATCCACCGGAGGCAATACTGATCCATTGTGGAATCAATGACCTGAAGACAAAGGACACCACTGAAGCTTCTAAAGCCCTTCTGCTCAAAGCAAAGAGGATTGCGTGTGACCATCCCTGATGCAAAGTCGTCATAAGCAAAATAGCACCAACAAAAGACAGAGCTCTTCAAATCAAACGAGATCTATTCAACGCGATCCTTACTGACGACCTTCATGAAAACAACACCATTTCCACCGTGGCCCACAACAACCTCAGAACCAACCAGGTGTTCCTGAAGAATGACGGGATCCACCCCACCAAGAAAGGAAGCAGTGCTCTTGCTGGAAACATCGGCCGGCATCTTCGTGATCTGTTCTGGGAATCGCCCCGCCGAACGACAAAACCAAGACACTGTGACTTCACGACTAACAGGAACACTGTGTTTTACGCTGACCACAGGCGTCTGGCGGTGAATCAGGATCCATGGCTGAACCCCTATGGACCACTCTATGACTATTTTTAAATATACAAAGAAACCAAACCTTCCCTCTTGCCCTCTCCCCCCCCCCCCTGCACTCTCACACACACACACACACACACACACACACACACACACACACACACACACACACATACACACACACACACACACACACACACACACACACACACATTTACACACACACACACACACACACACACCTGCACTCACTCACTCACACACACACACACACACACACACACACACACACACACACACATATATATATATATATATATATATATATATATATATATATATATATATATATATATATATATATATATCTCTCTCTCTGAACAGGTCATCCTTGGTTGATGGCATGGATAACACAAACATGTCCAACATGCACTGCACTACCTGGAGAGGAATGAGCTCCACAATTTCAATGTGCCCAAGACATACTGCACATAGGTTTCAGCCCATAGATCCATAATTTTTTTTGAAGGATTTGGGGAAGTCATAAAGTCTTTTGAGTACTATTGCATTAACTCTGATATTCAATAGATTGACTTTTTTAGCAGTACTATTCCGTGTCATTTGAAGACGAACTGGTTTTTTGTTTTTGTTTGGATTTGTTTCCCGTTGCATATTTTTCCCCCTTTAGATCTGTACTATCATACATCTACACACAACCTCACACATACATTCACACACATTGGGTTACATCTTTATTTTACCTGAGAACCAATTGTATATATATATATATATATATATATATATATATATATATATATATATATATATTTTTTTTTTAAACCTTGTTATTGTATAAGTCCTTGTATATTAGTTTGCACCAAACTATTTTTCTTGATAATAATGAAAACTTATCCATTTAGAATTTTACAGTGGAACTGTAGATCTGTAACAACAACTTTACCGTATCTTATTCAGCATCTGGCATCATTCAAATCTGAGGTTTTAGTATTACAGTCTTTAAACGTTACCAGAAACAGACTACCCAACCTGAAAAATTACTACTATCCACCAATCCATGAACTTGTTGCAAATGATGCTGAAAAGATACGGCTGCCATTTATGTGCATAAAGGTATAGAATATAATGAATCTACCTCACCTGTTCCAACTAATATACCACATTTGCATTCTTGCACTGCATGCGTAAAACTGAACAAATCTATAGATCTAAACATTGTTTCGGTATATTTACCTAAAGGCCCTAATGATAGCAACACAGAATGGTTGCACACATTACCAGATTCTAAAAAAATGGCTAATATGTGGGGATTTCAATGCACACTCCCCCTTTTGGGATAAAAATTGTACATCAGTGACCAATAATCGGTTTATTGAAAACATTGTTGATTCTTGTCTTTTTTTTACTTAACGATGGCAATGTTACGAGAATCCCAGATGTTTCGAACCAAAGACCTAGTGCTTTAGATCTATCTTTTATTTCTCCATCCCTTGTTTCCAGGTGTATCTGGAAAGTAGAAGGCGATACTTTAGGAAGTGATCATTTTCCAGTTGCTATCACTCTAAATGAAAATTCTTTACAATGTGATAAAGAAAAAGATGTCATCCCAAAATACAATTATCGTCTTGCTGACTGGAACAAGTTTAAAGATATTTTGACACAGATTAACATTGAAAGTATAAAAAATAGTGACGTTGATATTTTTTCTAAAAATTTTAAAGAATACCTGTTACAAGCAGCTGATAGTTCTATCCCAAAGTATTCACCCATGAAGTCACAGAAGCATTCGGGAAATATATGGTGGAATCCTGCTTGTCAAAAAGCTGTTAATGACAAAAAAGCTGCTTGTAAAGTATACTTAAGAAATAAAACATCCGAAAATCATTCTCTTATGAAAAAAGCAAAACTGCTTTGTGATAAAACTGTTGAAGAAAGCAAACGTCAATTTTGGTCTTCCTTTTGCCTAAAAGAAGTTAACTCCCATAATGATCTACAAAAGGTATGGAATAAATTTAAAGACATGAAAAGTGGGATTAAGCTTCCTAACTGTCCAATTAAGATTCAAGATAAAGATCTCCCAACTAATTTAGAAAAAGCTGATTCTTTCATAGAAATGTTTTCAGATACAATGAGTAATAAAAGTCTTACTGAAAAATGCAAAGCGTATAGAGAAAAAGAAGAACAAAAAGATATGTATAACGATCCTGTGGGAGACAATAATCACTATGTCAATGCTCCCCTAACTCTGCAAGAATTGAAAGATGCTCTTCTATCTCTTGGGACAAAAAGAACATCCGTTGGTATAGATGCTGTTTCAAACGAATTTTTGAAACAGCTGCCAGAAAATTGGATAATGTTGCTGCTTGAATTATTTCAAAGTTGTTGGTCTCAGGGGGTCATTCCACATATTTGGAAACATTCCGTTTTAGTGCCAGTCCCAAAGCAGGGTAAATCTAAAAGTGATAAAAACAGTTACAGACCAATAGCTTTAACCTCACACACAGGGAAACTTATGGAAAAAATAATTCTAAACCGACTAATATATTACTGTGATAAAAACCAAATAATCCCTATTTGTCAAGCAGGTTTTCGAAAAGGTAGATCCACAGCTGATCATCTGTTTAAACTCAGCACACAGATTAAACAACAATTTGCCTGCAGAAAAAATGTGCTTGCCACATTTTTTGATATAAAGAAAGCATACGATCAGGTGTGGCATAAACGGTTACTGTACAAATTGAAATCTATTGGCTTATCTGGAAATGTCTATTATTATGTTAAAACATTTCTCTCCGAAAGATGCATGCAGGTCAAAGTTGGAAATTCATATTCTTCCTTACGATTTCCAACTATGGGTATTCCACAGGGATCAGTCATTGCACCACATCTCTTCAATATTCTTCTTTATGATCTTCCAAAGTGTCTCTCAAGTAATGCTATCCATGTCCAGTATGCTGATGACATTTGTATGTGGATGAATGTCACAATGAAAAAGAGAACACCAAAGAGGCATATTAATCATCTGAAAAACATTTATCAGCTTGAGTTAAACAAACTTAATGACTACATCTTTGAGAATGGTCTGTTACTGTCTCCCGAAAAGACTAATCTCGTACTTTTTAATAATGGTTTTAATCCACCAGTTCTACCTGTTTTTCAGATAGATGGGAAAGCTTTGGAATATAAATCTATGGTGAAGTTTTTAGGGGTACACTTCACATCCTCACTAAGTTGGAATCATCACATTGACTATTTAAATACTAAAGCCCGGAAAAGTCTTAACTTCTTGAAAGTTATCAGTAAACAAGTGTGGGCTCATGATGTGTGTGTGTGTGTGTGTGTGTGTGTGTGTGTGTGTGTGTGTGTGTGTGTGTGTGTGTGTGTGTGAGACCCTGTGTGTGTGAGACCCTGTGTGTGTGAGACTCTGCATGTGTGTGTGATGTGTGGGTGTGTGTGTGTGTGTGTGTGTGTGTGTGTGTGTGTGTGTGTGTGTGTGACTGTGTGTGTGTGTGTGTGTGTGTGTGTGTTACTGTGTGTGAATTTATGAAATGCATAATTATTTTTAACAATGTAGAGGAGGGGTGGATGGGGGGTGCTTGGCCTTTTGACAACGTACAGTAGAAATTGAAACAAGCAAGAATACATCCGCTCTCTTGATTCAGTTTCAAAGGAATTATTTCAAAATATAGATCACTAAATATCAAAATGATATGATTAGGGTTTAGAAGGGGGGGGGGGGGGGGGGGGGGGGTAGCACATTCAGGACAGCTTGATCCCCATCCATATGACCTAAACAATACGAGGAATGCGATCCAAGTAACAGCAAAAAAACCGACCCCCCCCCCCCCCCAACAACAAACAACCCCCCCAAAAACAACAACAACAACAACAAAACAACAAACCACCACCACCACCAAACACACAAAAAAATCTACACACACAAAAACAAACAAAAAAGTATGTTCAGGTTAAGGATCTTTTGTTTTCCTTTGTAAGTTAGCTGGGTCTAGTCTGCAGCTTCCGTTGTTTAAAACTGTCTGAAGCTTACGCTACAAAAACGTCACACATCTTTGACGTCAATTCTATTACGTAACACGAAAAACGATTTTCTTTGGCAAGTCAGGCAAGGCTAGGCAAGTGGGAGACAGAAAAGGGGCGGAGGGACACATAGGTCACATGACAATAGGGAATAAGCCAAGGGCCAATGCGCTGATCCTTGAGCAGACGTGATGATGGGTGAAAGGGATGGAAGAATTCACGGTAAGGTGCAAACATTTTAAGGTCTAAGAGCATAGAGGTTTTTGTGGCTCATATCGAAGAAAAAATGTCACTGACTCTAAACTTTGCAGCGTAATCGACATTTTGAAAAGTTTATCTGAGCAACAATGATTGTTGCACTGTTGCCATCGGACTTTGCAGCATAGGGCCTAGGCGAAAGCCTGAGGCTACTTTTGACGTCACCAATTGCGGGTCATGGCTGACTAGGCCTATGGCCACGATTGTGCAATTCTTAACCTTGACCGGTAGATGATGTTCCATGGTTAGGTCTCTATAGTTCCTTCCCTTGTTGCTAGGTTTAGGCATGCCTGACGCACTCGTTTGTCTTTGGCCATTCGATTTTGACTCAGGCCTATTAATTTGACTTGGGCCTATTAAAACTTCAGCAGGTTTCATGTTCGGCCTCTTGTGTGCCAGCCGTATGAGAACACTAAATTCACTCTCCAGACCTCTGCCTTTGAGAAAACAAAAGGCACGGTTAAACAGTGTAATGCATGTTTTGTTCGGGGGTGGGAAAGGGGTGGTGGTTACTGTTGCCTAAAATATGAAAAAGAGTATGTCCCCCACTCTTCCCAGCACTTTTGGGGTTTGCTTTTTGTTGAGGGGGGGGGGGGGGGGGGGGCAAGGGGATACTGATGCTAGACACCTCCCATTAAGCCCACAACTGATGACCAAATAGGCTTAGTATTAGCCAGACTGAGAAACCCACATGAGCTGGCAATCACCACCACATCCAACAATCTTTTTCTGTGAACACAGGTGGGAACCCTGAAGACCTCAGGTCTCTCACCAAAGATTCAAACTGAGATTACAGCATGTGATGAGAGTAACAGGAGCCATCAGAGAGAATTTTCTTTTATTACATGATTGTCACCGGTGATGAAGATGATGTAAATTGTAATGATGATGCCTTGGAAATGCACCTGCTCTGAGACTTTTTAATTGCTTTTATTTATTGGTCCAAGAAGGAGGGTGGCAGGATGGTTAAGACGTTTGCCTGCTAACAAGTAATCTGTGAGGCTCTGGGTTCGATTCCCAGCCTTATCCTTTTTTCCCAATTTGACGAAAAAATTTAACTCAATGTCAAAGTCCTCTGAATGAGACTATACACCAAGGTCTCATGTGCAAATGTGTGCAGAACATCTTGCACACATCTTAAAAACCTCATTTGCCTTTTTGAAGAGTAGGCCTTTGTGTGCTGGTAGGAATGGATGACACCCCCCCAAACCCAACAGCCACACAGGTGTCATGTTTAGACACCATCCCTGAAGTCGGAATGCGGCTACCTAAATAGTGTTTGTGAGCGGGTGAGGAATGGTTGCATATATAATGCAAAATCTCACCATTGGTGATCCTCAAAGCTCTCTAGCCAAGAAACGGAAAAAAAATGTCTATTTTTGTTTTAGGTATTTGCCAAGAATTAAAACAAAAAACCATTAGTAAGAATCCACATAGGCATAACCTGTGGGATTTCGAGATATTTTTCCTCCAAAATTTGCTCTTGGCATGTAGATAAAAACAAAAATACTGTAACTTAGGCTTGGGAAGCAATCTGAATGCTATTTATTTATTTTATTCTTCTATATCGAGGATAATGGAATAAGTACTCGTGTGCTTTTTTACACCCAGTCCCTGTGTGTGTGGTTTTGTAAATTTTGTCGTCTGTTCCCACCGGCACACAATGTTATACTCTTTCAAAAAGTGGAACAGGTTTTAACATGTGTGCAAGATGTTCTGTGTGCATTAGCACACAGGGCCTCTGTTTATAGTCTCATCTGAAGGACTTCTGGGGAGAGTAGAGTCTGCACTGATGTTAACTCCTGGGGAAAAACCCCGTTAAACCAGATTTGAATCTGGGTCATGAGATTGCTATCAACATTTGTACACAGTTCTATATATACAAACACGTGTTATCTTACACCACTGAAATGAGTATAAAGTGTTTAATACTGGACTGTTATGATGCAAAGCATGGCCTGTTAAGTTTGTGTGTGTGTATATGTGCAGGTTGTCAGAAAGATCCTGTGCAAATGTCCAGTCGGCAGTCTTGCCAGAAGAACTAAAATTTGCTAAGCTTCCAAACACATCACTGATCATTGTCAAAGAACAGTCATGCTTCGTAGGTCAGCTCGTTTGAAACAGAAGAAACAGGATGAACAGTTGAAATGGGAAAGATGGTTTGCAGTGCAGAGATGGGCCAAGAAAAGGGAAAAGACGCCACCACATGCTTACCTGGATTTACCATGTCCAGACAGTGAATTGCTGTTTGCAACAAATTCTCCAAGACAGCCTGATAATGCTCACCATGTTTGGGAAAAGTCTGTCATGGAGAGATGTGCAAAATGTTCAGATGAACCGCATGATTATAGGCTTTCACAGAGTAAAACTACAGCAGGGAATTCTGCTCACATGGGCACAGCCTTCCAAATGTCAGACCACGGTAAACTCCTCAGTCACATGGATAAGCTGAAACAGAAGTCATCACTGTTAGGAGTCAGCTCCACCACAGTATCAGCTCTGCAGCATGAGAAAAATCTCCTTGGGAACTCTGACTTGACACACAAGAAACAGCCCATCCCAAAGAAGCTTCTAGAAAACAGCTGTAGTGAAGGCAAATGCACACCACATCCAGGCGGTCCGTTACACAGTCCAGTGGGTCAGAGCCCAAGACCAAACCCAGCAGGGAACCGAACCCCTGTAGTCCTGGTCCAGAAGCTGCCCAAGTTCTGTCAGCTGGGCAGTCCTGTCAGCGTGTCCAGCTTGAGCAGAATGAACTCGCCTGCCGAGTCCTTAGGACGTGCTGACTTGCCAATGATAACAATGTCATCTTTTGAGAAAAGCTGTGAAGGTGATGGTTTTGTTTCACAGGATGGCAGTTCCATCAGGAACTTCTCATGCACTGAGATATGCAGCAGCACTTGTATTGATTATCATGGCTACCACGCCTCAGAGACTTCATATTGTGGCACACAGGACAAAACCGACATGACTCAGATTTACAGTTCAACTAGCAGTTTAGTGTTAACAAGTCTGGAGTTGGCTGCGAATGAAGGAATTGATGATCAGTGTTTCAACAGTATGCTGGAAACTTGTGCCCAGATGACCAGAGTATGCCAAAATGATAACAGAGTAGTTGTAAAAAAGTCTCCACTAGGTGTTCAGGACAGACACACAAGCCATTTGCAAACTGTAGGTGAGCCATGGTCATCAGCTGACATCGTGGACCTCAGTGGTCAGGATGTAATGGAAACCAGTGTGAAACATTTGTTGAATCAGAATCCAACCTGCTCAGTCACACAGCCTGCTAGCTTGGGATCTTGCCAGGGAACAGTGGAAAGTTCTATGAGAAAAGAGCCTGCTGTGTCAGAAGCTTGCAGTGCATCATACAAGAACATGGGCACTGGGAAGAAGGTCAGAGGGAGGAAGAAAAGATGTCTTTCACAGGATGCACCTTCAGTCAAGTCTACAGTGTATGGTAAGTTCATTTTGTTTGAATTAAAAGGTTCATTTCTCTTGCCTTGCCTTATTTAGATATGAACTTTTCCTTTTTATTGAGACTAAGTGTTTGATTCAGTATTGTACTATATTTTATGGGATCCATGATGTTTATTGTTATAAACCACCCTCCTCCCTTTTTAAATTTAACCAAAACAGTTTCATTTTATATAAAAAAACCCACAAACAAACAACAACAAAAAATCCCAAATCTTAAGAATTTCATCATGGTAATGTGATAAATTCGGAAAGTAAAAAAAGATTCCGCAAAACATTTTGTTTGTATTGGTTGACAAATGAACTTCTGTAATTGGTTAGGTCATGCTTTGAATGAAATAACTGCAGTCTTCAGGTTGGTTTTGATTACTGTGTGAAATTGGTTTTGATGCAGACCTGTGAGTGTCTTTTCCTGTGCATATATGCATTCACTCATGATAACTATGCGCCATAAAAATCCCATAATTTATGCAAACATTCATTAGTTTCCATAAACATAAAAACACCTGCCCTGCACCTAGAACTTTGAAGTGCAGTGGGTTATAGTATACAGGTGGCTGCTCATCTACAAAGGAGATTGTTGACAGATTAGAATTTGGGTTATTTAATTTAATTTCTTTCATTTCAGGATAGTGCATTAGGACTCGTGTGCTTTTTAAAAATTATTATTTAGTCCCCATGCGCATGTGGTTTTGTAAATTTTGTCATCCTTTTTCACCGGCACACAAAGGCCTATTTTTCCAAAAGGTGGAACAGGTTTTAACATGTGCAAGATGTTTTGCATGTGTTTGATTTGATGTACCATATAACTTGTATTGAATGTTGTGAACTGTTGGCCTCAGTAGGAAAACCAACAACAAGAGTGGAGTTGTTTGTCCCTTCACCCCTGAGGAGTCCTACACTACAGGCACCACACAGAGACTTCCAGGCAGTGTGCTGTGCCTTGTGCAAGTTGACCCAACCTGCCAGAAACCACCTCTCTCCATGCTTGCTGTGTTTGTCACTTTGTGTCATTCAGTCCATACTGGTTACTACTAACTCCATTGCTTGCCTTCTCTGCTTGTTCAGAAAAGAAGGTTTATTGTGTGCAAAATGTTATACATGCTTTTGCACTCTGGATCTTGGTGTTGACTTTTCATCCGAAGGGCTTGCTAAGAATGGGGTTGGAACTAGTGTTAAATCCTGGGAAAAAGTCCCCATGAATGGATAGTTCATGGAGGAAAATCCCCAGGAATGGACAGTTCAGGGTAAAACCCCCAGGACTGTACAGTTCAGTGGTGACTCATAGTCAGACAGGTGCCCTTTAGTTTATCATCAGATTGTGAGTGGTGATGTCATCACTAAGCCACCCCATTAGTAACAATGCTGAACACAATTTAATGTGGATTTTTTTCCTGCAGGGTCTGGAAAACAGTCTTTGGAGTATGGAGTGACGAAGATGGAAGCCAGGAAAGGCCAGGTGAAGATGTTGAAGGAGAAGAAGAAGCAGAAGGGGTACATGTACAAGTGCAGACACTGCAGCTTTTGCTCTAAGGATAAAGCTGCCAAAGAGGATCATGTGAAAAACTGCCATCTCAACTGTCGCAGCTATGATCATCGATCTCCTGATTCTGTAAGTGATGTTTATTTGCTTGTTTGGGTGTTTTGTTTGGGGTTTATTTGTCTTTATTTTCTTTCTCTCATTTTTGGGGAGGTCAACACTGCTGTACATCCCTGTGCTACAACATTCAGTTATTTTTTGAGCTTGTTCAGTATCATGCTCAAACAGAGCAGTCCACAGGGAGCTGTCAGTGTGAGGGTTTGATGAGGCCACTGATGAGAATTGGCCCTGCACTGGTGCATTGTGGTGTCCAAGTGCGTTCTTAATGAGGAGAATAAAAATAAAAAAGGTTTTTTATTTTAATTTTTAAAATTTCTTTTATTATGAGAATAATGGAATAGGCACTTGTGTGCTTTTTTTTACATCCAGTCCCCGTGTGTTTGCTGTTATGTCAATTATGTCATCTGTTCCCACCAGCACACAATGGCCTTCTCTTCAAAAAAGGGAACGGGTTTTAATATGTGCGAAGATGTTTTGTGTGCATTTGCATACAGGACCTTGGTTTATAAGTCTCATCTGAAGGAATTTTGAGGGGGTTGGAGTCAGAGCTGTTATCTCCAGAGAAAAAAAATCCTCTTGAGCAAGATTTAAACTCGGGTCAGCAGATCACGAGTGCATCACTCTAACTACCAGACTATCCCGTCCACAAATGTGGTTGGAGAAGAAAGGGTTGAGCATCCTGTAGTTCACCTCCCCCCCTCCCAACTCCTTCCCCAGTAGAACTGAATGAAAATCAGCAGGTTACAGTTTGCCTTCCTTTTTCTCTCTCTTTTTTTTTTTTTTTTTTTTCGTTTGAAGTGAAAGTGTATCTTTAAAGACAGTATCTGAAATCAAAGTAGGCCTTCAAAAGTAATCCACTGAAGATGGGTCTGAAAAAAATGGAGTAAAAACGGGTACATCAAGACAGGTGACAATAAGACCCTTGAAATGGGTGTTAGAAAGTTGTTCACAACTACATACTTCTTTTCCTTTTTTTTTTCTCTCATGATTGTGATGTGTGGTATGATCAGCTGCAAACAAAACTGTTGTGCAGGAGATTTTCAAGGGCCACAAAGCAGTGTGTGATGTGGAGAACTACAGAAAGTGCTTCTTGTGCGTCAGATCGTTTCGCAAAAAGCACACAAAACGGCACTTCCACAGCCAGTCACATCAACGCATTGTTCTGTTGCTCAAGAAAGCGGCTTTACATATTCAGCACCATGGTAACATCTATGGACGTAAGTTTTCAGTATGTACTTAATTTTTCAGTGTGTGTGTGTGTATGTGCGCGCGCCGTGCATGTGTGTGTGTACAGTCAAGTCAAACTTTTATTTTCAGATGGTACATTGAATAAGCATGCAGTTGCTTTTTTGTGTGTGAGTGTGTGTGCGTGTGTGTGTGTGTGTGTGTGTGTGTGTGTGGTGTATGTGTGTGTGTGTGTGTGTGTGTGTGTGTGTGTGTTGTGTTGTGTGTGTGTGTGTGTGTTTGTAAACTTCAACAAGCAACTGCTTCCACTTCATTTAAGGAGAGGATTACCAACCCTAGTGGCACCAAATTTACAGCAGAGGATTCATTGCTGATAGCTGAATTAACTTTGGCCAGTGTTGTTTTGAAGCAGTTGGGGATCAAACAATCCTTCGTGTTAATGTATATATACAACTGAACTAAGTATGTTAAGTTATGCACCACTGGAAAGTTTAGATAAGCTTTGATGTAAGTGTAATTTTATAGCAGCATGTAGTGTTTATCATCTTTATGATTTTGAGGGGAAAAAAATGTGTGTACACTACATATCTCATATTGCAGTCAGGGAGCCTGGGTTGCTTTCAACATGATAAGTGTTGTTCTGTTGTTGAGGTTAAAAAATATGAGTGGGTAAATCCTGTCTCTAAACATTAGTTTTGAAAAAATAAGAAGTTTGTGTTGCTTCTTCAGTTGTCAAATACTTGGAAAAGTCCAGCAAAGCAATCAGCTCCATCATGATCGTCATGGTGGTGAGCACTCATTTTGTTGAAGTGGCAAAAACACAAAGATGGCCGGATTTCATGCTATGCCAAGTATTCAGCAGCATATGACTTTTCTTGATAGTTATTATTTCGAAGTCTTGTTGCATCAAAAATAAAATTTAAAAGTCTGTGAAGTTGCAATTATCAAGTATCGAAGAAGTGAAATCAGGAAAAGTGGTGTTTGGTTCAGTCAGATCATGATTAACTTTTATTAAGCTTTAAAAAATTTTTTTTTTATCATTACCTCACCATTTCGGTCATAGTTTATTTGAACCAACTTGAGCCTCTCAAATTCCTCCTCACTGTCAGTATTGTCAAAAAGCTCATGACATGCATCAGGAAATTCTTGTGCAAAGTTGGCCACCAATTTTCTTGAGGCTGAGAGAGGGACGATTGCGACAGATAAAAAAATATTTTAAATTACTCTCATAACCAATCAAAATTCATGCTGCTCATGTGTGCTGAATAACCTTCAACCCTTTCTGCAGCCCTGCAAGGGCCTTAACATTAATTGGGTGCCTTTGAAAACGAAAGAGCCATCATTTACGATCATCTGTATCATCTTGAAATGTTCCGATATTCGCCAGGCAGCTTTGCAAGGTCATCCTGGAATGTTCCAGGCTTCATGCTGCTAGGGTTGAAATAGAGGGGTGAGGGGTTTTTGGTTGGCCTATTTTTTTTCTTTTTCATTTTCATCCGTATACCTATTGAAATGTCATTTTTGAATGTGTAGGGGTGTCGTCTCTGTCTGAACTTTTTTTTTTTCTTCTTTTTTTTTTTTTTTTTTTTTGGGGGGGGTTAGGGGTTGGTAAACATGCAAAATTCTTAACTGATATGGTTGTATATATGTGTGGATGATTTATCATTTTATGACTTCAAATAATACATGATCATAGGGTGATTTTGTATGTGTGTGGTCATTTTTATATTTGAATTGGTATATTATCACTTTAAATTTTGGTTTTTGTTTTTTTTACAAATATACCTGGTAAAGTTGCCACTGAATATGCCTGGTTCCTTTGTAAGTGGAATATGTGTGTGTGCGTGTGTGTGTGTGTGTGTGTGTGTGTGTGTGTGTGTGTGTGTGTGTGTGTGTGTGTGTGTGTGTGTGTGTGTGCAGTCCTGTCCAGCATCACCTGTGATGTTTCTTCAGGGTGTGAGACATGCCACTCCACCAGTTTGAACATGGAAGAGGTACTTCAGATATTTTGGTCATCTGTCTGTCTGTCCAACTGTAGCCTTCTCCCACCTCTGTTATTTTGGCCAGGTCAAAAGTGTCGTTAGTTATCGATGTAAGTAAAATGCCCATGTGATCAAATTCCATTTCTGTTCAAAGTGTTATATTGAAACTATCTTCATTTATAAGAAGGCCATTAACAAATTATATTGTTGTTTAAAAAGAAACAAAAATCCTCCAAAGTCAAATTATGCATGCCTATGTGGCAAGTTACTTTTCTTTTTTTCTTTCTTTCTTTGTTTTGTTAGAGGGTTTTTGTTTTTTTGTTTCTTGTCTAGAGCTCTGAACTTCACCAATGATTATATTTTTGCGTGTGCAACTGAAAGTGTGTTCCATGAATATTCTTGTCACTGAAGATTTCTTCCCCTTTCCCTCACTTTTTCTTTCTTTTTTTTTTTCTTTGATATAAAAAGAGTATCTTAGTAGTTCAGCGCCATCCATTTTCTGCTGTGTATGTATGTGTGTGTGTGTGTGTGTGTGTGTGTGTGTGTGTGTGTGTGTGTGTGTAGTAGTAGTAGTAGTCTTCAATTTTACGTCCTTCCACATAAAGTGATACTGGACGGGGTAGGGGGAGGGAATTTAAAAAATAGAAATAAAACCAAAATAATAAAAATAAAATAAATAGATAAATAAAAAAGATGATGATGATGATTATAATAATAAATAAAATAAAATAAAAATAAGATAAAGATGAATAGATAGATAAAATAAATAATGAAATTAATAAACTTTCAAAGAAAACAATAAAACAAAAACCCAAACCCCCTTAACATAAAATCTAATGATAATAATAACAGTTGAAATATTGGTAAAAAGAAGAAGGAAAGAGAGAGACAAAGACAGAGAATAGTTGGGGGATGGAATGACTAAAGATAAATAACGAATCAAGAAAAATATGCACCAAAAAAGAATGTTAGTATGTGTGTGTGTGTGTGTGTGTGTGTGTGTGTGTGTGTGTGTGTGTGTGTGTGTGTGTGTGTGTGTGTTGGTGCAGGTGTGTAGTTGTGACTGACGATATCCTCATTACATTAAGCGGAACTGTATTCTAAACACTAAATTAACAGGAGAGAATAAAATTCATAACAGAACAGCATTGATATAACTACAACAAATGCCCTATAGGACTTAACAATAAACCTTTAGCAATAGCAAACACTAACTTGATATTCTCCAAAACTTGTTCAAGGGAAGTTTCATGAAAACTGGGTAAATATGGTTTTAAAGTCTTGCATTCAAATACAATATGGGTATTTGAAATATGATTGTTTCCACATAAGCATTTAACATCCTTGCTAAATTTTGTGATAAAAGCATTTAATCGGATTCTATAAAATAATGCCTCAAGCTGTCTTTCTTTGATCACACTTCTATAAGTCTTTAACTGATGTATGCTTTCACAAACACTTTTTTTCTGGTTAGAACCCATTTTACAATCTGTTCTTTGCTGTATTATTTCAGTGAATATATTTGAGGATGCTTGTTTTAACATGTGGTATCCTTCTTGGATAGACAAAGGAATATGTAGCTCAATGTTTTCACTTTTATTACTTGCACCTCTTTTTGCAGCCCAATCAACCCATTCATTTGAGTACAATCCTATGTGTGAAGGTACCCAAAGAAAGGTGACAAATATACCTCTTAAACTTAAAAGGTGTACAATGTGTTTTACATCTAATATAAAATTCGAATGATTCTTGTAATCTGCAGATTTTATAGCATATAAAACTGATTTAGAATCGACACAAAGTAAAATGTGGTGAAAACAATATGGATGATATAGTATGTATGTTAAAGCCATTATAATTGCAACCAGTTCGGCTGTAAATATTGACCGATTTACACCAATATAATATGATTTTTCTACTTTGAGTGCTGGTATAACAAAAGCTGAACCAGCTTGATGGTTCTCTAAAAGTGATCCATCAGTGTACACTTTAAGATAACTGCAGTAGTTGTTATGAATATGAGATCTAACAGTAGCTGCCAAAACATTTGGATTCTCACAACAAAAGGGCCTACATGTGTGTGTGGCACACATGTGTGTGTGTGTGTGTGTGTGTGTGTGTGTGTGTGTGTGTGTGTGTGTGTGTGTGTGTGCGCCACCAATGTTATGACAATTTTTTTTTTAAAGTCCACTGTGACTAAAAGATAGTCTTGAACTTTATGTTTGTAGAATGTTGAGGAGAGAAAACTTTCATGTGGTTGTAGTTTGTTTTTCAGCCTGAAGATGATGGCTTTGCAGAGAAAAGGACGGCAGTGTTGGCGGACACCTTGCTCCACTCTGACCCTCAGCACAACTCCACATCCACATCCTTGCCAGAGTGTCAGCACTCACAGGGGGTGGTGTTGCTTTCTGATGCTCCTCTGGGCAACAGCCAGTGTGTTCCAGCTTCTCCACTGCATCAGCTTAGTCATCAAGGACAGACAAGGACAGGGGGTCCAGAAGCTGAACCCGTCACTGAGTGTTCTGGTTCTGTCCTCTGTGAGGGAACCCATGTCTCCTCTGCCTCTGAAACTTCAGGCAGCAGGCCTGTGCTTAGCAGTGTGGGCCCCAGCACACAGAAGGAGGGAGATGACACCTTCATTGACCTGATTGATTTCCTGGACGAGTATGACCTGTCTGCTGTGGGGATGGAGGAGGACTCTGGAGTTGACCTGGATGTGTTGACCGCAGGGAATTGCAGCGACTCCAGCCTGGTGCAGTGTGGGCAGAACCTGACAGAGCAGACGCCGGATCAGTCAGTTGTGTGCAGCCGTAGCTGCCAGGATCTCTGTGATGGGACAGGCAAGGGTGTCCCAGATAATGGAGCCTCAACAGACACCGTAATTGTGGTTGACCCAGAGGTACATTGGCCTCCTGCTGTGCAGCCCTCAGCACTGCCCTACACCACAGCCAGTGACCCCACCTCTGAGAACAATGGCAGGACTTGGGCCGGAACCTTCCAGAATGTTCCATGTCCGACGTATGGATACAGTGATGTTAGGGCAGACTGCAGCCAGGACACCAAGGTTTCTGCTGTAGAACAGCTCCACAGGTCTGTCAGCCCTATCAGCAGTGGCTGCAAAACCCTTGGTTCTGCTGACTGTGGTGTTGTGGGGGATGTTCCAGAGAACTCCTCAACACAGCATCAGGGTAACAGGAACGATGCTTGGCCATCTGAATGTTCATACCCGAGTGAGAGAGGTTTTCCTGGGATCATCAGCAGTGTGACAGTACCAGGAGTGACTGGCTTTCAGGAGCAGACACAACCTCAGGGCAATACAGCCAACCAGTCACCAGCCGAGCAGCCAGCTGTAGGCCCTTTTGTTGTAAATCTGGCTGCAGTAAAACCAAACACTGTTCCACATACTGCAGACTACACTACACAGGACAGTGGCAGAACATCAGCATTGCCTCTGGCTTCACTGACAGGACCCCCAGGGAGAGAGGCATCAGTGATCCCAAACGTGGAGTGGAGCAAAGGATCAGCAGCCACCAGCTCAAACGCACCTACATTTGTTGTGGACTTGCGATATTGTGAATTGCCAGAGTCATCTATGCCAAAACGTACAGATGATACCACTCTGGCTGTCACACATTCTATCAGTGTACTGCAGAATCCAACTGAGAGAGCTTCCGAAGGTGACTCAAGAAATGCTTCATCCCATGCTGCGGAAAGTGATTCACAATGTCCTCAAAGCAAAAACTCCCAGCAGGGTTCTGGAGCAGAAAGACAGCTGGTGAAAGTTTCCCGTGTTGGCAGGCCGAGGAAGAGAGGGAGAAAGAAGAAAACCGACCCACTGTCGCCCAAAAGACCAAAACTGGCAGAAACCACAACATGCCCGGAAGAGGATGTGTCAGGAGAGAGATGTGGATTAGTCAGGCCACCAGCAGTCTGGCAGACAGCAGACACTGATGCACCCCCAGTGAACACAGGCAGTGAGCACACAAGACCGGGCTTTGGGGCCACAACCGCAACAAAGGAAGCAAAGATCAACAGTGGTAAACAGGTCAGTGTTATCCAGTCGGTGTCTGAGCACAGAATCACGAGCTCTTCAGCATCTAAACCGTCAGAAGTGAGCACTTCAACATCAAAACAGCCTGCAGTGAGCACTTCAACATCAAAACAGCCTGCAGTGAGCACTTCAACATCAAATCAGCCTGTAGTGAGCACTTCAACATCAAAACAGCCTGTAGTGAGCACTTCAACATCAAAACAACCAGTAGTGAGCACATCAACATCAAAACAGCCTGCAGTGAGCACATCAACATCAAAACAACCATTGGTGAGCACTTCAACATCAAAACAGCCTGCAGTGAGCACTTCAACATCAAAACAGCCTGTAGTGAGCACTTCGACATCAAAACAGCCTGTAGTGAGCACTTCAACATCAAAACAACCAGTAGTGAGCACTTCAACATCAAAACAGCCTGCAGTGAGCACTTCAACATCAAAACAGCCTGCAGTCAACACTTCAACATCAAAACAGCCTGCAGTGAACACTTCAACATTAAAACAGCCTGCAGTGAACACTTCAACATTAAAACAGACTGCAGTCAACACTTCAACATTAAAACAGCCTGCAGTCAACACTTCAACATTAAAACAGCCTGCAGTCAACACTTCAACATTAAAACAGCCTGCAGTCAACACTTCAACATTAAAACAGCCTGCAGTCAACACTTCAACATCAAAACAACCTGCAGTCAACACTTCAACATCAAAACAACCTGCAGTGAACACTTCAACATCAAAACAACCTGCAGTGAACACTTCAACATCTAAACAACCTGCAGTGAGCACTTCAACATCAAAACAACCATTGGTGAACACTTCAACATCAAAACAACCATTGGTGAGCCCTTCAACATCAAAACAACCATTGGTGAACACTTCAACATTAAAACAACCATTGCTGAACACTTCAACATTAAAACAGTCTGCAGTAAACACGTCAACATTAAAACAACTTGCAGTGAACACTTCAAAAAACCAGTGGGGAGCACTTCAACATCAAAACAACCATTGTCAAGCACTTCAAAACCTTTAGTGAGCACTTCAACATCAAAACAAGTGGGGAGCACTTCAAAACAACCTTTAGTGAGCACTTCAACATCAAAACAAGTGCTCACTAAACCTGCAGTGAGCACTTCAACATCAAAACAGCCAGTGGGGAGCACTTCAAAACAACTAGTGGGGAGCACTTCAACATCAAAACAAGTGCTCACTAAACCTGCAGTGAGCACTTCAACATCACAACAGCCAGTGGGGAGCACTTCAAAGCAACCTTTAGTGAACCCTTCAATGTCAAAACAGCCATGTGGTGAGCACTTCAGCATCAAAACAACCATTGGGGAGCACTTCAAAACAGCCAGTAAAGATTGCTTCAACATCAAAGCAACCATTGGTGAACACTTTGACATCAAAACAACCAGTGGGGAGCACTTCAACATCAAAACAACCAGTGGTGAGCACTTCAAAACAACCAGTGGTGAGCACTTCAACATCAAAACAACCAGTGGTGAGCACTTCAACATCAAAACAACCATTGGTTAGCTCTTTAACTTCAAAACAATCAGTGGTCAGCACTTCTTCAAAACAAGTGGTGAGCACTTCAACTTCAAAACAACCAGTGGTGAGCACTTCAACTTCAAAACAACCAGTGGTGAGCACTTCAACTTCAAAACAACCAGTGGTTAGCACTTCAAAACAACCAGTGGGAAGCACTTCAACTTCAAAACAACCAGTGGTTAGCACTTCAAAACAACCAGTGGTTAGCACTTCAAAACAACCAGTGGTTAGCACTTCAAAACAACCAGTGGGGAGCACTTCAAAACAACCAGTGGTTAGCACTTCAAAACAACAGTGGTTAGCACTTCAAAACAATCATTGGTTAGCACTTCAAAACAACCAGTTGTGAGCACTTCAACAACAAAACAACAGTGGTTAGCACTTCAAAACAACCAGTTGTGAGCACTTCAACAACAAACAACCAGTGGTTAGCACTTCAAAACAACCAGTGGGGAGCACTTCAAAACAACCAGTGGTTAGCACTTCAAAACAACCAGTGGTGAGCACTTCAACATCAAAACAACCATTGGTTAGCACTTCAAGACAACCAGTGGTGAGCACATCAACATCAAAACAACCAGTGGTTAGCACTTCAAAACAACCATTGGTGAGCACTTCAACATCAAAACAACCATTGGTTAGCACTTCAACATCAAAACAACCATGGTGAGCACTTCAACATCCAAACAACCAGTGGTGAGCACTTCAAAACAACCAGTAAAGAGCACTTCAGCATCAAAACAACCATTTGTTATCACTTCAAAACAACCAGTGGTGAGCACTTCGACATCAAAACAACTGGTGGGGAGCACTTCAACATCAAAACAACTGGTGGGGAGCACTTCAACATCAAAACAACCAGTTAAGAGCTCATGTAAAGTGACCCCCACTTGCAGCACTCTTCAGCCTAAAGTGACCCCCACTTGCAGCACTCTTCAGCCTAAAGTGACCCCCACTTGCAGCTCTCTTCAGCCTATAGTGACCCCCACTTGCAGCACTCTTCAGCCTAAAGTGACCCCCACTTGCAGCACTCTTCAGCCTATAGTGACCCCCACTTGCAGCACTCTTCAGCCTATAGTGACCCCACTTGCAGCACTCTTCAGCCTATAGTGACCCACTTGCAGCACTCTCATGCCTGTGCACAGGACTACACCTCTGCAGACGACCTCAGTATCTGAACAGGCAACTGTGGCCCCTGGAAATGGGGCGGTGATTCTAAACAGGGTGGTTCAAAGCAATGCCATGGTTCCATCTGTACTTTGCCTACCAGAGCCACGTTTTGCAGTGCAGCAGAATGGAGGAGAGGCTGTGCGGAACATAGTGATGTGCCAGTACCTGCCTTCAGGGCCTTGGGGGTTCAACACATTCCATTCCCCAATGCTCTCTTTTCGGGATCTGTGTAGGCCGCAACCTTTGAGTGTAAGTGAAGTTGAAGTTGACATTGCCAGTATTTCCCAGCCGGTGAGAGCTCATAGCAGTGAACGCCAAACCAACCACAGTGAATAGACGGACAGACACCAGCTGTCAGGAGATGTTCAGGCAGGTGAAAATACAGACATAAAGCCTGATGATTCTGTGGAAGGTATTAAAAAAAGTCTGTGTTTCTTATGGGCTGTTGTGTTCTGAGGCTGGAACCTGTGGTCCTGTTCAAATGGTGTTGAATGGAATCCCAGTGACAGTGGAATTTCCTTGGGGCTGGTCTTAATGTCTTCATATAGGGTCATTGGCAAATATTGAGTGTATGAAGTGTTTGAGAGGATGTGCATTTTAATTGTGTTTACTGTTTGAATGCAGTGGTTTCCAGTGTAAAGGTTATGCGGATGTTGTGATGAGTGTCACGAGAAGGGATGTTTCTTCTGTAAAATAGATAATATACTATTCATGATCTAGACTTAAAGAAAACTGAACTTAATTTTGATTGTCAGTTTTGCTGCATCAAGGCTGAGGGAAATGTGAACATCCTCTCTTGGTATTTGTTAGTTTGCTGTCACAGATCAGGACGCCAGCACAGTTGAACTGGAATCAGTGTTATAAACTATGGATTGGTTTTTTAACTTGATAACAGATCTGTGCAATATTTTCACATGAAAATCATGTACAAAAGTTTTACCCGATTGTTACTGTTCCAGGCTGCAGAAGTGTGGACGTTTGAACTTAGTAGTGTCCTTCTATTGACATTGAGTGCCTTGCGTAAAAGAAAGCCAGTTTGTTATGAAAACTGTTGTGAACAGTATCTTAGTTGTAAGGGTATATGAATGTTGGCACACAGTAAACTGTGAAAGACGAGGGCTTTTGTTAAAGATTGTTTTTAGTTTAATAGGTTGAAGATTGTTTTTGGTTTAATAGGTGAAAAACTAATTGTTGCTTTTATGGTTCTTTGATCATTAGACTTGTAATATGTAATAGATTTTGAAGATGCCATGGAAATAGTACTTGTAATAATAGATTTAAATTGTCCAAGGATAGAAATGAAAGTCATAATCTTTAAAACTGGTTGGACAGAGAGGGGGGGGATGTGTCAGGTGATAGGCAAATGGATTTGTTATAAATGGAAACCTGGTGCCATGTGTGGAAGCAGTACAGGCTGTCAACTGGAGAAGCTGCTCAGAACAGTTGTGATGAGAGATATCAAGGTGAGTGCATGCAGAACTATCAACAGTTGGGTTTTTTTGTTGTTTTTTTTAGCGCTCAGATTTCTTACATTGTACAACTAAATCAGGGAAGATTATTTAAAAGTTTTGAAAATTTTGATAGCTCTTTTTGTACCAATGAATGTCTACTAAGCTTATAAAGATAAGCAACAGAAACTTTCTCCTAATTCATCGGCTGTACAAGTAGTACTTTTGTGTGAACTATGAAGCATTCATCAAGAAATTTGGATGGTTCAGTCTTTATTGCATTTTTTTCAATGCCTAACATTCTGTAATCTGAAATTTTGTATGTTAACATAGTCATAAGTATTGCTACTGCTTTTAATCTGATGAAAATAATTTATTTGTACTGCATTGTGTGTGAAAGAAGTATGTGTAGTAGGAATAATAGTAATAATAAAAAAAAAAATGGGGTGTATAGGATTTTCAGTGGTGAATTGATGATTATCTTTCTTATTAAACTTTGTTTTTTGTTTTTACAGAAGTATTGAAGTGTTTTATTGTTGTTAGAGGAGTATTGAAGTAGGGTTATTGACATGTATACATGTGTTGATCATCTCAGATTGTGGTGGAGAGGATGATCAGTGTTGGTGGTTTTCCTTTGAAAGGAAGAATCCTAAGGCAGTGGATGTCATCAGGATTTCTTCAAGGAGACAACATGGGCTAGCTTTAAAAGCATACTACATCATCAGACTTCTGAAGAATATTCATTACCAGGTGTCTGACAGTATTGTCTGGTTTGTGTATGTTAGGGACTAGAGTAAAGAATGGTTGTCAGTACAGGCATAATAGGGCAACAGATAGCAGTGGTATATTCAGATAGAAATTGTGGAATCATCTTTGCATGTTGAAGTAGCGTGTGTGGTGTTGATGACATCAGTGATGAGAGAGAACCCTAGTGAAGATGGAGTTGCTTCACCACCTAGAGAGGAGTGTGATAGTTGTTGTCATGTGCCAGCATAAAGCGCATTGTGATTTTTATTTCTTTACAGACTTGGGAGATGTTTTAAACCTTCGGTTCCTTTTATATGTTTTATTTGGAGGACATCCTGGATGTTAACAGTCGGATGTCACTGTGTGTATTGTGTAGGGATCTGGCATTGTAGCCCTACCTACCTACCCCTTGTTGAGGCCTTGTCTTTATTACTCCTTTGTCCGGTGTCAAGCAGGAACACAAGGACTGAAAGAGGGGGGTGTGTGTGTGTGTGCATATTGCGTGCGTGCGCGCGCGTGTAAGAGAAAGAGAGTAAGTGTGTCTGTGTGTGCTTTCTCTGTCCTTCAGGAGTTCAAAACAGCAGCACTGCTCTAAGATAATTTTCTTGTCTTTTATTCAAGTTTTGAAAATTTTCATTCAGTTTAATTTTGTTATTGGAAATATGCAGACCATGGTAGTAGATGCTTTTTTTGTTTTGTTTCTTTTTGTTTTGCTGTTATGGGCCCTTTATTTTTCATCTGGAAAACTGTCCTCAAGATTAGTAATCTACCCAAATTGGTATATATAGAGATATGCAACAAAGATGTGTTGTGGTGAGGCATGGTATGCTTTTGTTCTCCATATGCATGCAAGCATTCAAATGAAAACAAAGCATGCCACTTTTCTTGGAATTTTTTCTTTTTTGGTTGTAAGCTAGAAATCATGACCTAATTATTGCGTGAAATGAGAGCCAGGTAAAAGATACTGCCACCTTTTCTGTTCCCATGAAAATTGGTCTGCAGCAATAGCATCATGTTGAACATTTAGTTTGAACTTTTATCCTGTTAGAGAATACAGCAGATAGAAAGACAACAGTGGTTTATTTCCGTTCAAAAGAGCAAGAAAGTAGGTTACTTTTTCCAGAGATTTTCTTTGAAAGAAAGAAAGGTAAGTCAAAGCAAGAAAACTGTCTTTTGTTAATTCAGTAGGAGGAGAAAGAAAAGTTATCATTTCAAAAGAGAAAAAGTTCTTAATTGTCTCAGAAAGAAGTAAGAAAATTCCTTACTCAGTTGTATGTTAAGTTAAAGTCTGTCCCGAGCCTAAGGCTCATCAGGCCAGTGCCTATCCCGGTTTCTGTGGCGTTAAGCGACTGAGAGTCATAGACTCCCCCCTGGATAGGATGCCAGTCTATCGCAGGGTTAACCCCCAACACGAGGTTGGTACCCCTTTTACACCTGGGTGGGGTGAGAAAATAGCTGTAAAGTGCCTTTTCCAAGGGCACAACGCCATAGCCGAAAGCTGGGATCGAACCCGCAACCTTTAGATTACGAGTCCAATGCCCTAATCACTAGACTACAGCGGCGGCTACTCAGTTGTATGGAAAAGAGTAATCAATTTTTTTTTTTTTTTTTTTTAAAGAGAGACAGCCCCCAAATAAGAAGCAAGAAAATAAAGCTCATTAAAAAGTCGTTAAAGAGACTGATCTCTTATCTAAATGATCAGAAATCCTCTTAAGTCAAAGTATGGCTGTGTATTGTGAGGTACTTGAAAAGAGTCATATGTGACGCTCCACCACGAAATGAGTCGCTTAATACATCACCCAATTTTTCGCTAGGAGCCATTAAAGGCAGATGGGGGTCGAGTTGTCAATTTTGAGATTTTGATTGATTGTTAAACTGTATTCATTTATCTACCAAATAATGAAATATTTAGGCATAAGTTTTATTCCTTTTGCTTTAAAATGTGTTTTGAAAATACCCAAGCCCTCATTCTGACAACCTGTTCCGAAAATAAACTTACCCATTTCTCATTTTGTCGCATCCTGCAGTCTATCATTTTAATTTGTAATAACTTTGCACAGAATTGTCCGATTTTCAATCTGTTTTTTGTATTGGATAGCCCTTTAATTGCAAATTAATAACTTGTCAATAACTAAAAACTGACCTCTGGTGCAATGCGACTCCTTATGTGGTGGAGTGTCACATATGTATGCAAACTTTTCGTCCAATGTGTACTTCTTATCTCACAGTGAGTCCGGGTGGCATGATTGAATCAGAGTGCATGTTTTGGGTGACCCCCCAGAGTGTGAAGCTGGGAAACATGGATCAACAACAAATGTTTTGAAAAGGAAAACTGTTCAAAAACATGTTAGGATAAAGATGGCCACTACAATTTCCTTTGTTTCCAGGTAAGGGGTAGTTAGTTCATAGATCAAGAACTCCAGTGATATGCTGCATTGTAAAACAGTCACAAATTGTGCAGTTTACAGAGTATATATATGAAATCTGCATGCATACTTAGTGGACATAAAAGAATATCTGTCTGATTATACAGTATCAATAGTATCAACTAGTCAGCTGAAGTGAAATCATCGACTTCATATCTAGTGTGGAAAGCGTGTCACTGTGTAGGGTTTTGTTATTTATTGTTTGTTTATTTATCATTTTTTGTTTTTGCTTGAAAGTGCTCTTCTTTTGCCCTAGAGTTGTTTATGAAGATTTTGTTGTCAAATGCATGACAGGTCATTAACATTACTCTTACATCTTAAAACAATCTCGTCACTTTGAAATGTTTTTTGTTTGTATCTTTTAGTTTTGAAAGTGTTATTTTAATTTTCCATCCAAGAGCCGCCATTTTTGAAGACTGAAGTCAAATACTTGACAGAATTTTGTCAACAGTGTCACATCCTTCCCCAACTCATCCCTGAAGCCCAAATGCAGCTACCTTATAGGTGAGAAAAATAGGTTTGCATACGTAAAAACTCTGGTGAATCTCAGAGCTCAAGCTGAGGAACGAAGAAATAAAAAAATCACTATCCCACTGTAGGGGCAGAATAGACCAGTGGCTGGAGTATCAGACTCACAAGCAGAAGTTATTAAGGACCATGGGCTCAACTTTCCACTGAGAGATTCCTTTCAAAGGATTTTTCCTGGAGATGACAATCACACTGACCCACTTGCCTACAAGTGGAGTCCTCCAGATAAGACTACAAAACCAGATCCGATATGCTAACACACAGAGAACATATCGCACACATGTAAAAACACCACCAGTCTTCTGCAGACTAGGCCAGCTATGGCTAGTGGTATGGACGACACAACATGCCCAGCATGCACCAAGCTAAATGAGAGGGATGGGCTTTACCAGGTGTAACCATGATACATTGCCTGTAAAAAAAAAATGCAGTGCTTCAGTGTGCAGACCTGCTTGTTCTTGTTTCGAGCCACCTCCATATCATGTGTCCCAAAAGTCCATGTCACTGATTGTTTGAGTTGTACATTCTAAACAAACACTGACAGGCATGTAACAGTAACAAGATGATAAATCAGCAATGTTTATGTTGGTATCTGAGAGATTGGATTTTTTGACAGGCAGCCAGATACTGAAAGATAACTGGCTTGGTTCTCTGTAAGACTTTTTACTATTTGATGCCTAGGTGATTCATTGCAAGACTGTTTTCGCAATATCACATCTGTTAGCAGTTTCCCCTGTGTTTTTGTCCCATGATGTCTTTTTTACTTTGTTTTTATTTTATACCACTTTATGTCACAGCAGATTTCTCTGCGTGAAATTCGGGCTGCTCTCCCTGGGGAGAGCGCATCGTCAAAAGTGCAGCGCCTACCCATAATAATTTTTTTCCCGTCTGCAACTGTATTTGTTTCCCTATCAGTGGCTTTTTTCTACAGAATTTTGCCAGGGTCAACCCTTTTGTTGCCATGGGTTCTGTTATGTGCGCCAAATAATGATGTGTAACACACGGGACCTTGGTTTATCACCTCATCTGAAAGATAGCGCCCAGACGACCACTCGGGTCTAATGGATGGGTGAAAAATTTTGGGCCCAAACAGGGTGGCAGGGCAGTTGGTCAAATCCCATGATGTCTGCAGTTGTTGCAATTCTACAGATGGTAAGGAGGCGCTCTGATGATGGAAAAATTGCATTTCAGGATGTTTCTGTTTGCTCGTTTTATATTATTTCAATGAGATTCTTTTACACTTTTTTTTTTTGGCCCTTTTTTTATTTTGCAGCCAAATAAAAATGTTTTGAGTGTTGGTGCCATTGACTGACATAGTTAGCACACTGGTTTGTTATAGAGGATGGCACTGTTGACTGAGGGAATGGATGCACATTGTCAGGGATTTGAGTGTTTGCATGTGTGTGTGGGACAAGACAACTCAGTGGTCAGAGCACTCGCTTTCTCCAAGTTATGGTTAAGCATCATTGAGCATGGTTACCAAGTGGATGGGTGACCATTTGCATGTCTTGGCTTCAGCACAGTCCCCCAGTTCACCCAGCTGTAAATGGGTACCTGCCCTCTTTAGGGTCAGGAAAGGTAAAGCAGCGAGGGGGAGGAGATGGGAGCTGCCCTCAGTATGCTGTCCCCCTAGAGAAGCTGAGGTCTCTGACGCCTCACTCCCCTACGACCACATAGGTTATGGGACACCTTTACCTTTATTTACCATGTCTCTACACATACATAAATCTGGAAGGGAGTGGTTTCTGACAGCTAGGCAGGACACACTAGGTCCCCTTTTCTTAGTGGGTACATGACGTTGTCATGTCTTGAAGGTCTGTCAAACAGATCAGTGAGAAGGTGGCAGGATGGTTAAGACGTTCACCTGCCTAGCAGAGTTAACTGTGAAATTCTGGTATCGCTTCCCAGCCTTGCCCTTTCTTCCCAATTTGACAAGGAAATTGAACTGAATGTCAAAGTCCTTTGAATGAGACAATAAACCAACGCCCCATGTTCGAATGCATGCAGAACATCTTGCACACGTTATTCCAGTCTGCCTTTTGGAAGAGTAGGCCATTTTGTGCTGGTAGTAACTTGTCATTGAAAAGGGTTACGTTCTGGCAAGATAACAAGAAATCCTCTTGGCAGGTAAGGTGTATTTTAGAGTCGCTACTCTTTCTATATTTCTGGTCCATCGATCCGGAATGACCTCCCTCTCTCCCTCCACCAAAAGCCTACTTATGACACTTTTAAATCCAACCTCAAGACACATATTTCAAACCCAAGATTTGCCCCTCCTGTTTTCATCTATCTGTCCCTGCCTTTAAACATCTGAAATCCCCATCACCCTGCCAAAGTGTATAACCTTTATGTGCGTGTGTGTGTGCATTCAAATTTGTTAAAACTTAATTGTTATTGGTTGCTTGTGTGCTGTATAGGTTGAATGCAAACACTTTGGTTTGTTTCTGCAAGATATAGCGCTATGTAAATTCCGTGTATTATTAGTATCATTAGTCTTGTGAGAAACTTTAATCTAGTTGCATTTGGTTGAGAGCAGGGGAATCATTCCAAAACATGGGCAACAGACAGACAGAACACAGACAATTGTAGAGCATTTGAATCTGGGCACACACTGTACAACAGCTGCAGATACTGAGATAGTCACCATTTATTGAGATTTCAATTCAAGAAGAATTTGTCTGAGCATGACAGAAAGCATTGATTTTCATCTATCATCCAGGTACAAACAACAGCTGTACACATAATGCAGTGAAAGAATGTGTGGTCACAAAACATGAGTATTTCATTTTCCATCCAAATAAATCTCACCCTTATTTCTGCAACATTTCTGTGAAAAGTCATGTAATTCACTTAGTAGAAGCTGATCAAAATACACAGCTGGACAGTAAATCAGGGGTATGATTTTCATACAATGGACAGTAAACCATATGTTCAATTTATATAGAGCTGGTCAGTAAAACCGGGTATGATTTTTATACAGTTATACAGTAAAACATGGGTATAATTTTCATATACAATATGGCTCTATTGTGTGTAAAATACAGGAATTAATTTTTTTCCCATTTCTTTCTTTCTCATTTATTTTGTTTTAAACATCGACTGGTGCATCCAGAGGCTAACAGTGTGCAGGTTTATTCTACAAAGAAAATAGCCTTTGATTCCTCCACACTGGATTTGCCAGTGCCTAACGCAGCTGAAAGCCACCATTTTGACTGAACCAGAAGAACAAGAACTGAGCCTATCTGGGGTTCTTCATGCAGGTATCATCACTGTAATCATTGGTAGATAAAGCTATTGGGGATCGTCTGTTCATGTTGTATCACCCTGAAGATCAATCAGCCCATGAAACAACCCAAACAGGCTTCAGCCACAGTGGACATCTTTCAAATATCGAGAAGAATCTTTCCCTTGAACAAATTTTTTTTTTTAAAAGGATGTTTTCCTTCATGTTAATGACGTAAATATTACAAAGACCTGTTTTGTTTTTTTTACAAAAGAATATCACGTGAGGAGTCCCTTACAAAAGAAAGACCCCCCCCCCCCCCCCCGAACTTCCCAAATTAACGGAAAAAAAAGAACCACTACACACAGAGAACTTGTGATAACTGATTTGCATGTGCAAGTTATATATATACACACACACACACATATATATCTCTCTAAAAACCCTCTCCTGCTGTCTGTGGCTGTTCTCACCCGAGGTCTTTCTGTCGGTCAGAGAGAGACAGATCATGGAATGTTTCAAGGCTTCTGAACATAGCTCTGACAATGTTTCACAGGGAGTCAGGGTCATTTCCAGGTCTTCAGGCCAGAGGTCACTGACCAAGTGTCAGAAAGGTCATCCCTGAGGAAGAGGGGGGACTGATCAGATTTCTGTTGGGTGTACTGCAACATCCCTCATGTAAGGCCTAGTATCAAACACAGTCAGAAGTATTTGACTGTAAAATAGAAATGATTTATTCAACTTGCCCAGAAGACTGTATATAATAAAGAGGGGACATCAGATGGGAACAGCCACAGACTGCTGGCAGTGTTTTTGTGGTGTTTGTAATGGTACGCATCAAGTCCAACCAGCTGTGTCAGGCCATATTGTCATGGTTTGAAATACAAGCATAGCTAAACACTTGACACAATAATGCCTGTTCTTGCTTACCTAAGAATGACAGGTGTGGGTTTACAAAACATGGCTTCAGTTTTTACATTGGAGGGGAATAGCATCTCTATAATAGATAAGATATAGAGAGAAAATATTTATGCATGTCAGAGCCAAAACCTTGGACCCTTAAAATACCTTGTCACTGAATGTGCTTGGAAGATTTTTAGGCATATGGAACAATTAAAACCTAAGGAAATTATGAAAGAACAGCAAAACAATGCAGTAGAAACATGCCCCCCCCTCCCCAAAGCAACAACAACAAAAAGGGGAATCACATCTGGCCACACAATCTAAAACCTTAAAAACGTATTAGCACATAACTTTTTAACATTGCACAACGGCGTATACATGTTTACCACTATCACTGTTCCTTGTCAAATGACTGATGCAAACACACACATCTGGACTTCTTCACTCTCTGTGCCAATGAGCATCAATCAAGTCCCAAATGGTATTATTTTTTTTATTATCATGAAACTTTGGACCTGCAGCTTCTCCCACAAGTGTCCTAACCCACCATGAACCACTTTCAGTCCTCTGCTGATCTTTAGTCCTCCTCCTCAGATCTCCTTGAGGAAACCTCATACCACAAAACTGGTGGTTGTGTGTGCCACCTGTGCTGTGATGACAGACAAAGGCCAGCAGACAATGCAGATAGACCACTACGCTCTTCAAAGGACCACCTTTTCTAACAGAAGAATAGATGTGTGTCTTGTGCAACCCAAACATGTAAACCTCTCATAAATGCAGTGTTCCATACACAAATGCTTGCTCTGCCTATGAAAAAACCCAACAAATGCATCTTCCTTTCTCAAACTTTTGATCAAAGATTAAAAATGCAGTAGATCATATATTCATGGTCATATTTTGTAACAAGTTAATCATTTCCATGTTTTCAGTAACGACTGTACAAAAAGTACCATTTGTACCATAATATCCAAAAAGCTTGTAATTTTCTTAAAAATGCAGAAACAACCAACAAATGTACATAAAAAACACAGAACGTTAAAAAGCTTGGGCAACAAAAAGAACAGAAAACAACCAAAATTATTCAGCTATCTACATGCTTGTTTACAGGTCCAATAAAACCATGGTCAGTTTTTCCTAGGCAGATCTCCACAGTCTTTACAACACAGTGGCAGTAAACATAAATCACCAATCCAAAATACTTTTACTCTGCAAATTGTCACTCCTGCATATGCTTCTGTTCTTTTACTAGTGAAAGAACTTTGTTAAATGTCCTTGCTTCATCTACATACATGATATTGAGCATAAGAGTGACAAGCCAGAAAGACATCTGATTTGGATAATATATATATATATATATATATAATAAGTTCTGCCTTTCTCAGGGTTTTCTTGAGTTGTAGGCATGTCCATTTGCTGATGTCCTCCCATCTCTTCCTTGGTCTGCCTCTTTTTCTTCCTCCTTGGACAGTGCCTTGCAGTAATTGTCTTTGTAAGTGCTTTTGATCTTGAGACATGCCCATACCATTTAAGTTTACGCTTCTATACAATTGTTCAAAGGTTTTCATAGGGCCCAATATATTTATAGATATAACAACCCATGATTCCAGCAGACCTGTCTATACAAAGTAAGTTTTCTGCTAGAACTGTAGGTTTTCTGTTCACTGCCGCTTTCTTTTCTTGTTTTATTAACATAATAAATGGGTCACTGCTTTACACCAGTGTATAATTCAACAAATGTTTCAAGCTTGCTTTTCTGTAGCACTTGCAAAAAATCCTGACAGTAATGAAGTGATTTAATATAACTATAAGCAATTGTGAATGCCTTTTAAAAAATGGTTCTGTACAATGTGTTGCATCTTGATGCTGAAAAAGGCTGTTTGAAGAGGGCACACTCTCTGTCTCCGTTTTATCACAGTGAACTCTGCATTTGTAATTCACATTTGTTAGTAACAGGCATGGAAATGGCATCTTAAATTGGTGTGCGAAATGTGTTGGTTACCACGATGTCTTTGTACCTCACCAAATCGAAAGCTGACAAAAACAAGGGCATGTAACAGACGAATACCGAAAAAGCAAGCAAATCAACAAAAACAGAATCTGTCCAACACGTGCACTAACTGCTGATAATCTACAGGTAGCTATGAAAAATAACACCCAAGCTTTTTCAACAATTTGAAAATCTGTCATTGCCTCTCCCAAAATCTGGAAAAATATTCATAACAAATTACAGCTATATTCAAACCAATATCAAAATCATAATCTCAGTCATACTTGTTGAAAGAACAAAATAAAATTGATATGTACAAAGATAACAACTAAAGATAGGAAAATAACAACAATGTTCTCATCTTCATCAACCAGTCCTCTGAAATCCCCAGTCTCCTTTCCTCTCATGGAGTACAGTCATGATGGCAAGACCCGCTGTGTGGAATACTGACTGCAGTGCTGTCATACAAGAAGACAGCAGTATCCTCCCCACAGGTGTGTGGAGGAGGACAGTTAGGAGTATATGTCCATGAAGCGTTGGTGGAAGTCGCGAAATCGGCCCAGCATCTCTCCCAGCTTCTCCACTGGAGGAAGAATTGTGGTCCTGAAATACAGACCGGTTCAATTAGTTCATCATTTGATAGACCTTCTTTATGGCATGAAGGATAACAACATTATAACATGTCTCAAAATACTGCACACACAATGTGGTGTGTCATCCAATGATTACAACCAAAGAAAAGTCAGGAGACAAAAGGTGCCAGTCCCTACCAATACAGCTCTTCATTTATCAAGATTTGATAAATTACATCAATTTCACAGGACAGATTTTGGCTCTGAAAAAGACTGCATAAAAGAAACAGGAATTTAACCAAGCAGTATTATGTAGGACATATTTAGCTCTAAGTACTGAAAAAATTGTCTCTGAAACAAAAAATGAAACTCGACCCCTTTGTCATTCATATCACACACAAACTGTTCTGTTATTCATTTACGTCTCTCTAATCTGATTTTCATTGGTCACTAATCCATCTATACAATCACTTTTGCTGTCATGATGCTGATTATAAGCTCTGAACTGCCTCAATCTCTATCTCTCTCTAACACACACACACACACACACACACATATTTAAAACTTAGTCTGCCATGAACTTTTTTTCCCAAACAGATGGTATTGGAACATGAATATTCTTATTTAAAATTTGAGGCAACAGAGTAAGATTAACTCACTCAGGACAGCCAGTTCCTCTCCCTTGCTTTTCCCCACAGACGGCCCATTTGTAATGGTTAGTAAAAAAACAAATAAATAAATAAAAAATACAAAACACATAGTAAGAAAATGAAATTTTCTAAACTTATGAATAACATGCTGGGTTAGAACACAATGAAAGATTGAAGCTCTTACTTTAATATTTGAGCTTTGACTAGCATGAAGAAAATACTCTGAATTTTGTACTCTGTGTCACTACTCCATGTGGCTACTCTCTGCAATCGTAAACAAAGAGTTCGGAACACACAGAATCACCTGACAACGCTCTGCATTCGACCTTGGATAGGCTCAAAAAGCTATGTTTAGCTGCACTAGTCATAGTATCATGCGGCTGCCACATGAAAAATCTGCAAACAGCAAATCCGCTATAGTGGACAGCCATCCAAAACCTTTGCTTTACACTGATCCGCTGTAGCATACGGCTGTCCTCTGAGAGTTAATGATTTTAGGAAAAGAAGAAGTATCTGAACAAGAAATCAAGAAATTTTCTTCTGATGTAGTATATTTTACAGTGCACACAAAAGGTATAATCACAGGGTTGAGGCAAATGGATGACATTCCACAATGGCACACACTACAGGCTACAGATTTTATAGTGGTAAAATAAAGACACACTACAGATAAAGAAGAGTGTGCACACATGTAGGAGAGTGAAGTAAGTAGGAAACTTTTGTATACATCCAGACATCTTGTACCCTTGTGTATTCATTAGTGTCCGGTATAATTATGTAAGAAGATGGCAGTGTTACTTAATCTGCACCTAATTAAAGCCGAGAGAGAGTGAGGTCAGGATGAACCCCTCATGACCGGCTCTGGGTGTACTTCATACTGCCCCAGTCTCTTTCCATGGCTCTCCCAGTGTCGGAACCGTCTGGCACCGCAGCTAGCTGCCCTGAAATCTAAATGCTGTGCAAAATCGTTGTCTGGGGATTGTGTGTGGACACCACCTCTCCCTTTGGTGATGTATGTGGTCACTTACCTGAAATGCCACGTTCCCTCCACCTGGCCAAAGCCGCTGCCAGGTACGACACAAATGCCCGTCTCCTCCAGCAGGTTGAAGCAATAGAAGGCGTCAGGGGCCTGGCCCTTCTCCTGCACAGGCAACACAGCACAGCACATCACTGTCTGCCCAATGGGACAGGACGGGACAGGACATCACTGCCTAATGGACAGGACAGGACAGGACATCACTGTCTGCCTGATGGGACAGGACAGGACAGCACAACGCTTCATCATTCCTATATTCATATCTGACAGTTCACATTCACAAAAGTCCTTCGGATGAGACTATAAACCAAGGCCTGTGTATGAACGCACGCAGAACATCTTGTGCACACGTTAAATCCTGTTCCGCTTTTTGTAAAGTAAGCCATCTGGGCCGGTGGGAACAGTTAACAAAATTTACAAAACTGCATATGGTGCTTATTCCATTATTCTCGATATAAAAGAATAAATGAATAAAATAAATGTTGTTGTTGTTCCCCAGCTTAACACTCTGGGGGGTCACCCAGAATGTGCACTGTGACTCACTAATTCCACCTGAGAATCACTGTGAGATTGAAATTGCACACTGAATGAGAAGTTTGCGTGTATGACTATTTTCAAGTACCTCGCCATATAGGCAGCCATACCCCAACTTCAGAGGATTTATTCTCCTTTGAAGGAGAGTGCAGGTTGTTCTGTTAAGAGCTTGTCATGGCTGAAGGCAATCTCAACACAACACTTTACAACATCACAACATTTTAGTGTAGGCCTTGGCAATGAGCTGACATCAATAACTGACACAACTTTTGGCCTAGGCCATAATAAAATAAACAAACAATAAATAAATAAATACATCTGACAGTTCACATTCATAGCAAACTAAAAGGCTGGCACTGACACAGGGTTTCACCTGCACCACCCTCTCAACTAAGATGAGGAATTTCAATGGTCAGTCTGTTTCTAGCTTCTCCCGTCTTTCACACTGTCAGAAATCTTTCTCTGAAGGGTGCACGCACACCCAATGGCAAAAGATGGGTGGAAGTCCAAGAGGCCAGGACCTAAAGCTTTGACAGTGACTGACAAAGTGATGTCCTGATCTTCTGAAATATGTGGGAGTTGTCTTCATGCAAGCTCTTAGGTGTGTGGCAATCTTCATTCTCCAGTAAAGGAGAACAAAACCTTTGAAGTTGGTTTTTTTTGTTTTGTTGTTTTCCTTTTTAGATCAAATTTTCAGAATTTCCTGTCATCATCTACGATGTGATAGAATCACATATGTAGCCTCGGAAGTACTGAATAGGGATCTTTTGTTTTCCTATTCCTATTGTGATGGACATGAATGATTGAGCATTGAAGTTGGGGTATGGCTGCTCACCCTGGGTGAGTTTATGACTGGCTGAGGTAGTGCTGATTTGTGGGTGCTTTTTATGTTGTGATGGGTGCGTGCTGATGTTCGGATACTTTGGGCTATATATCCTGATATCATGTTTACTGTTTTTATATATAGCTTGTAACCCGCTTGAATTTCCCTGTCTCTGAAATAATGAAGTGTTTAAACTGAATTGAACTGAACTAAATATGGCATGGTCATTAAAAAGTACCATACAAAATCTTCTCATTATACGTGTACTTAACGGTCAATTGTATCCACCACACTATCAACTAAAATTATAAACTAAAACAATAATAATGATAAGAACAATGTTTTATACTATCCATATCTATGGCAGATTTGGGTAAGAGCAGCCTTGTTTCTCTCTCTCTCACCTCTCTCTCTCTCTCTCTCTCTCTCTCTCTCTCTCTCTCTCTCTCTCTCTCTCTCTCTTTTTTCAGCCAGTCAGTCAGTCCTCACCTTGGCGGCCTGGATGGCTTTTTTTGGCAGGGTGATGCGGGGGAAGGCGTACATGGCTCCCTGCACCGGTGTTGCAGGTGATGCCCTGGATGGAGTTGAAGGTCTCCGTCACCATCTTGGCTTTCTCCGCCAGCTGTCCCAGCACCATCTCTCGCTCCTGGACACAACACCACCACCACCACATTTCACTATCATCATCTTTTCTTTTTCCCCAATTGAATACATGCATGAGCCATTTACCATCGATCGAACAATTAGCATCAATCGATCGAGGAAAAATTTACAATACAAACAATTAGCACTATTGTTTCAGGTTTTATACCGACTATAAGAACGCGTACTGTCAAGACAGACTGTAAAGACACGTACTGTCAAGACAGACTATAAAGCACATACTGTCAAGAGAGACTGTAAAGTAAAAACATGTACTGTCAAGACAGACTGTAAAGACGCGTACAGTGAAGAGAGACTGTAAAGTAAAAACATGTACTGTCAAGACAGACTGTAAAGACGCGTACTGTCAAAAACAGACAGTAAAGTCTCATACTGTCAAGACAACCTCATGACACTCATTTCAAACCTAAGATTTTCACCTTCTGTTTTCCTCTTCTATCTGTCCCTGCCATTCAACAACTGAAATCCCCTTCACCCTGCTAAAGTGTATAACCTTTATAAGTGTGTGCACGGCCTAGTGTGTGTGTGTGTGTGTGTGTGTGTGTGTGTGTGTGTGTGTGTGTGTGTGTGTGTGTGTGTGTGTGTGTGTGTGCATGGGTGTGTGCATGGGTGTGTGCGTGTGTACATTGAAATTTGCAAAAACTATTAATTGTTATCGACTGCTTGTGTGTTGTATAGGTCAAATGCAAGCATTTAGATTGTGTTTTTGCAAGATATAGCGCTATATATATAAACTCCATGTATGATGATTATTATTAAAGACTGTCAGCTCTCACCTTGCGGAACAGCTCATAGGACGGCTCTCCAGGTCGTGGGGGGTTGACCACAACGTCCATCACAGCCTGGCCCGACACTGAGGAACACAGCTTGGCCGAGATGGATTTCACCAGCATGGCCTTCACTGCAGGGTCCAGGTTTATCACCTCCGCATAGCCCCCTCGAAAACCACACCTGTGCCAGCCATAACATTTGGTCTGCTGTGAAGTTTGTTCACCCACAACAAAAACAAAATTTAAAACCAATAAATTTTGTTACCCCCTTGCCCCCTACCCCACCTCCCAAATGGCTTTGTAGTTGATAAACGATACCCATGCTCTCTGCATCTAAGCAGCTTAGGTTTTCATATTTGAACATTCATATTTGGAAATAAAGCATTTTGCTACACCTATAGCAACCATAACCATTGGTCTGCTGTGAATTTTGTTAACCCACTACAAAAAGAAAATTTTCACCAATAAATTTTGTTACTCCCTTGTGTCCCCCCTACCCCTCTCTCCCAGTTGGCTTTGTGGTTGATAAACAATACCCACGCTCTTTGCATCTAAGCAGCTTAAGTTTTCATAGTTGAACATTCATATTTGGAAATAAAGCATTTTGCAGAATGATAACGTAACAAGGGTTTCCTCATGGCTGCAATCCACAGTTTTGTCTTTTTCCTCCAGCTAAATTAATGGCACTCTCTTCCAGCACTGGGTTCATATCAATAGGCATGAAGACTTTCATGTGGTCTATAAACCGTACATGTAAAAAAAAAAAAAAAATAAATGTAAAGAAAAAAAGAAAATAAATAAGTAGATTATTGGTTTTCTTTCAATTTAAACAATTTTAAATTGAAAAAACCCTACATGTTTTCATTCAGTAGTTCTTATCCTACTAACCACAAGAACTCTGGAGAAGACTGTCATTTTTTTATGAAGGAAACAAGTCTACAATCCCATCTTTTCCAAGCAACAACAAAACGGATTTATGAAAATGAAATTCCTATTAATATGTAACACAGCAGTCCCTATGCATTTCTCAATTTGAAATTTGGGCTGCTCAAAGCTGAACTTGACCAGAGTAATCTGGTTTTTTTTGTTGTGTGTGGGTTGGTTTGTTTTTAAGGGTAGGGGTGGTAGTGGTGGTTGAGGTTAGTGCTCAAGTGAATTCATCTACACATACGAGCGGCGCATTTGCTGAAATTAACTAGGAATCGATCTTGTTCCCATGGTCTTTTCCCCACACACCTACAGAATATTTCACAGTTAACTCAACTCTCTTTAACCTCTTTACTGCACTGTTGACGAACAGCGTTTGTCACAGAATCTGCCACCCGCAATGCTCAGTTGACGATCACTGTTCGTCATGATTCAACACTCTCTGTTTTGACCAGCATGAGCCTGAGCAAAATATGATAGCAGAAAAAGGGTTAAAAGTATAAAAAAAAAAAAACACCAAAAAACCTCAACTCTCTTTGTTGCCACAGGCTCTTTACCATGTGCTAAACACGAAACGAAAATATAACAAAGTGTGACTGACTCTCCCATGAATCCCTTGGAGGTGGACATGAAGGAGGCCAGCTCCATGGTGTTGTAGTCAGGCCCCATCTCCATCATCACCTTCTTGAAGGAGTGGAACTGGCAGCCACTGGCGTACACGTTGTGCTGGTACACCTGCAGTACACACAACCATACCTTCAGGGCATCTGTGGCCGACACACAACACAACACAACACACATACACACACACGCGCGCGCACGCACGCACGCTCTCAAGCGCGCTTTCTGGCATTTATTTTAACCAAGTTTATCTGTTTTCCTTTGCTTGCTTTTGGTAAGTATAGTTCCATGAGTTTGTGATGATTAGATTAGTTTATCTTTTTTCCTCCAATCAATTGTCCAAACACACTGACTTTTTTCCCCTCATTTTTCACCCTACCCATTACCTGTCTAATATCACTTTTTTAGTGGATCTATAGACATTAAAATTGAAGACACACACTGTTCTCTTCAACCTTCCAGCCTCACTCGATATTAGTGCATGGGTAAAGGTAAAAGGTAAAGGTGTCTCATAACCTTTGTGGTCGTAGGAGAGCGAGGCATCAGCTTCTCTAGGGGCCAGCGTATTGAGGGTGGCGCCTATCTCCTCTTCCTCGCTGCTTTACCTTCCCTGACCCTAAAGAGGGTAGGTATCCATTTACAGCTGGGTGAACTAGGGGACTATACTGAAACCAAGGCGTGCAAAATTGCCTTTGAAATACCAGATATCTTGGTGTCTTAAGTCATGTTTTTTGTAACTGACTTTTTCTTTACACAATCACTTTCTTGTGGCTGTCATTTTTTTTCTGTTTTTTTTTAATCACTTAAACAAAGAAATTCACTGAAATTCGGAGTAGTTTGGCAATCCCCTTTCATGCATGGGCAACAGGCCATTTTGTGATTTTTTATTTTCATTCCTTGGAAAAATCTCCACACAGTGTGCAACTCCAGGATAACTCAGTCAGGGGCCAAGGGTCCAGGGCCCAGGACTAAAATTAGCTTGCTCCTTCCTTTTACTGAGTCCAAGTGTGGTCAGTTTCTGCTATAATCAGCACTAGCTGGGCTGGGATTGATAGCAGCTGAAAGTAGCTGAAGTAGGGGAAACTGACATCTGTGTCCATGGTTCATCAATACTGGAGATTTTGCGTATGCTGCTGTTTTTGCCCCACATGAAGGTGGCTGCATTCCGACTTTGGGGATAAATGGTGGGTGTGTTCATGTTTCTGTAGCCCATGGAATGCTGAAATGAATTACAGAGTCTTTGACATGCAGATCTTCGTCTTCTGTGACGTCCCCCGTACCGGGGTTCCCACGACGCTCATTTCAATCTCCCAGCCACAGCCATACCCAGATTCGTTGTGTCTCTTATTCAGGATCGGCAGTCCACAGGGAGCCCATCAATATTAGGCTGCACTTGACATGCAGATCTGATCTTCAGCATGTGTATATATACACAAAGGGAATTGAGGCACTAGCAGGTCTACACATGAAGCTGGCCTGGGAGATAACAAATAGTATCACACGCACGCACGCACGCACGCACGCACGCACACACACACACACATGCAAATTCCCCAAGAAAAAAATCTCACTTCATCAGCCATAAGCAACAGGTTCTGTTCTTTAGCAAAGCGAATGATGTCCTGAATGTTTTCCTTGGTCAGCACTTGCCCTGAAATAAAAACAAACACACACACACACAAAAAAAAGTGACATTACAATCAACATCAAAGCCAGTACCACCAAACACAAACATGACAAGCTGTTTATACAGCTTCAAAATAATTGGATTGATTGGGAGGGGGAGGGGGAGGGGGGAGGGGGCGCGGTACAAAGCACAGAGGGGAAATTTAGAGATCAGACCCCTAATTATGTTTTCCTTGGTCAGCACTTGCTCTAAAAATACAAATTTATAAAAAAAATAGACACACACAATAAGTGACATTACAATCAACATCAAAGCCAGTACCACCAAACACAAACATGACAAGCTGTTTATATACAGCTTAGAAAGAGGAGGGAGGGTACAAGACATAGAGGGGTGATTTAGAGATCAGACCCTTGGTCAGACAGTCACCTAGGGGTAAAGGTTCAAGTCCCCACTGAGCTGATTCACTGTGAACAAGACAACGTCTGCAGTGGACTGAAGGCTGGTTTCTACTCCACTGCCCCTTCATGGCCTTCACTGAGACTATAAACCTAAGTACGGTGTGTGAATGCACTGTAAAGAACATCTAGTGTATGCCTTAACCCTCTTGCATTCAGATTCTCTGAACACAAACTGTCCCCTAGATTTCGCATTCCATCACGAAATCAGGTCAGGCACACATGCTCCCACGCCTTTCTCCTCTAAGTACATACCAGCAGCTATAATTACTTACAGACTCTCACAGCAGGCTCTGTGCCTCTGGCCTGATAGAGCTTCGGCATCTGGTAGCGATCCGTAAAGGTCAGTGCATGATGGAAAACTACTGTGTGTAAATCCTGGCAAATCAGGGACGGGATTCAGGGTAGGGAATAATAAATCCAGGCAAATACGGGTCGGGACTAAGAGAGTTAAAGAACAAAAAAAAAAAACCCAACAACTCACCAGTGGGGTTTCCGGGGTTGATGACGCAGATGGCCGAGGCTGGCAGTGTGGTCGCGCCTCGTTGATGGCTCGGTGCATTTCATCCAGATCCAGGGACCAGTTCTTGTCCTCGTTCAGGTAATAGTTGATCTGTGCACAGGTATATAATTATAATTATATATTATACACACAAACACCTCTATGATGCAATTATTCTGGTTATAGTTGATCTGTGCACATGTATATATACACACTTTATGATACAGTATTTCAGATAATAATCTCATGTACAGTATATATATAATACACACACTTCTGAATGCAGCCAATCAGGCAATAGCCCAATCTGTAACAATTACTCTCTCTCCTCATATATCTAGTCTCTAGTCTCATTGCTAGATCTCTCGTCTCCCCTGTATCTTCCTCTCCAACCACCACAAAGCACCACATCACACATCACACACAAAACACACACACAATACACACACCAATGGCACACACACCATACACACAACACATGCACAAACACTGCACACACACGACATACACACACACAAAACACACCACACACACACAACACACCAGAGTGCATTTTCGTCTACTATCACATTAGGTGAACAGATGTTAAAATCGAACACACACCACAAACACACACAGTGTTTTGTGTCTAATATCACATTAAGGAACATATGTAAAATCGCACACACACACACACACACACACACACACACACACACACACACAGAGTGTATTTTCGTCTAATATCACATTAAGTGAACAGATGTAAAATCAAACACAGACACACACACACACACACACACAGAGTGTATTTTCGCCTACTATTACATTAAGTGACTGAATGTAAAATCGAACACACACACACACACACACACACACACACACACACACACACACACACACACACACACACACACACACACAAACAGCAACAGCAACAATGAAAAAAGAAAAAGAAAAAAGATCAAACCAACTGACGGGTAGGCGTTGTATTCGGTGATGGAGGCGGAGTAGAGAGGGTACTGGGGGATGGGGATCATCACCCCCGCCCTCTTGTCTCCCCCCTCCCCCGTCATCGCCAGCTTCAAGATGTTCTGCGCACACACACACACACACACACACACACACACACACACACACACACACACACACACACACACACACACACACACACACAAATTGATTACATACAAACACAATGCATACACTTGCAGAAACACATAAAATATGTGCAACCATTCAATTCATACACACAATTGGACATATTCATGTTAAAACACACACATAATTTTGATTAAATGCATTCCTACACTTTCTTGTACGCATGCAATTTCAAACACACACACACACAACACACAATCACACACACACACACACACACACACACACACACACACACACACACACACACACACACACACACACACACTCACTCACACACTCACTCACTCACAGAGAATTATTTGCATACAAGTATCCATGTATGGAAGAGAAGTTAGAAGCATAGCTAACAACAACAAAAAAACCCTCTCAAATCTACTGCCAGTAAAATTGCTTGTGAGAAATTTTACAACAAAAAATCTAATATGTACGATAATACTGAACTGTTCTTTTCTACGGTAACTGTGAGGCAGATTTAAGAGCAAGAAAAGACGGTTTGCTCTACAAAGATTTCTGAACTCTCTGGGGTTGGAATTATACTCTGTAGTCACACCTCCACACCACAATGATGTGGGTGTTATGTCAATGGGGACATGGGGCAGGGAGGGGACAGCCTCAAGCTGTGGTGAGCACAGCACAAGTATGGACAACCAGCGTGATAATAAAACCAGGTCAGACTGGTCACGAGCTGCTCTCTGAAGTGGGAATGTGTCAGCTGAGGCCAGCAGGCAGACCTACCTCCTGCAGAGTGACAAGCACAGAAGAGGAGCAGGCACTACACATCCCATTCACCACCCCACATGGCCAATGGTCAAACAAGATTTCTCCTGCCCCTGATTACCTTGATGCCCCTGTGAAAAGAACAAGGGTTAAAATCTCCTGCCCCTGTTTACCTTGATGCCCCTGTGGAGAGAACAAGGGTTAAATCATCCAGCCCCTGTTTACCTTGATGCCCCTGTGGAGAGAACAAGGGTTAAATCATCCAGCCCCTGTTTACCTTGATGCCCCTGTGGAGAGAACAAGGGTTAAATCATCCAGCCCCTGTTTACCTTGATGCCCCTGTGGAGAGAACAAGGGTTAAATCATCCAGCCCCTGTTTACCTTGATGCCCCTGTGGAGAGAACAAGGGTTAAATCATCCAGCCCCTGTTTACCTTGATGCCCCTGTAGAGAGAACAAGGGTTAAATCATCCAGCCCCTGTTTACCTTGATGCCGTCACTGGCCCCTGTGGAGAGGTAAATGTTGTCAGCATCACAGGGGACGCCGTCTCTCTCAGAGATGTAGCGGGCAACGTCCTCGCGGATGACACGCACTCCTGCACTGTCGCTGTACGCTCCTGCAAACACAGCAGCATGCTTGTGTGTAAATAAGTGCATGCATGCATTGCATTGCACACACAATCATGCACATGTATGTATGCATGAAGTGTGTACACACATGTGTTCGAACACCAACATACATACACATACATATATACCCCCCACCCCCCCAACACAACACACACAGCACAACACATCTTGTGCACACGTTAAATCCTGTTCCGCTTTTCGTAAGAGTAGGCCATCGTGTGCCGGTGGGAACAGATGACATTTACAAAACTGCATACACACGGGGACTAGATGTAAAAAAGCACAACTTGTGCTTATTCCATTATCTTCGATATAAACGAATCAACCAATCAATCAATCTCTCTCTCAGATGACATTTACAAAACTGCATACACACGGGGACTGGACGTAAAAAAGCACAAGAGTGCTTATCTCATTATCCTCGATATAAAAGAATAAATCAAATCAAATCAAATCAAATCAAACAGGCACAGACAGACAGACACACGTGTACACACACACACACAGCCCATTAAAACTGCCATCAAAAGATGATGATAACAAGAGAAAGAAAACAATATGCTGAAGACACATGTGGTTCTAAAAAAAAATCCCCCCAAAACCCTCAAACAGAAGAAAATAAACACCTTGTGAATCTTTGTCCTTTATGCTTGGGAACCCTAATAAAAGGACACAAAGGACGTCATAAAGTTTGTATCCAACCAGGTGGTCAGTCTTCTAAACCTAGATACTATTTATCCCAAACATTGCAATATATCATTCTCCTAAAGCTAGATACTACCTATCCCAAACATTGCAATATAATATCAGTCTCCTAAAGCTAGATACTATCTATCCCAAACATTGCAATACTTGGAATTTTTTTTTTTCTTCCTCAGTCTTTTCCAATTTTGCTGCTGGCAGCGAGAATGGATTCTGTGACCTTTGGATCCAGCATCAAAGATTCTACCTACTATGCAGTACAGAAAGCAATCCAGCTCCTTCTCCCCCCCGGCTTTCTAGCAGTTGAATCATTCCTTCACTCTCACCAACACTGTGGCCCCCACAGCCATCCAGGATCCTCTGTGCTCTCTCCTTGGCGTCCTCTGGGAACTGGGGACTCTTCAGCAGCTCCGGGAATGAGCACAGGGCAACAACCTGTGTGGCATACACAGTTCACAGACTGGTTTTATAGTGCGTGCATGAGTGTGTGTGCGTGCGTGTGAGTGTGTGGTGTTGTTGTTCTTGTTGTTGTTGTTGTTGTGGTTGTTGTTGTTGCTGCTGCTGCTGTTGCTTCGTTTAAACTAAAGTCTAATCATGTTTCACAATTTTAGACTATAAATGATACAAAGTACAGTATAAAGAAAAGGCAAAGAAATATGCACAAGCATTAAAAATAAACCCCAACAAACATCCCCCCTTCCTCCCACAGTAACAGCAATAAAACATACATCAAAAGGTAAACCAACCAGAGCAATTACCAGAACTTAAAAATAACCCCATAAATAAACTTTTATAACAGACTCAGAAACAATTCCAGCAAATTCAGCTATTTGTTCTTTAACGAAAAATTATGTCAACCCCTGCTATCTTCTTCATCTTCTTTCTCAAATGCTCAGACAGCAACCATTGTTGTCTGTCATATGAGTAAAAATGCACTGTGTTGCCATTAAGCACCTGACAAGTCTGGCCCAGCACATCTGACTTTGGCATGGGAGAGAAATGTTTGAACCCCCCCCCCCCCTCCCCCTCTAAGTGGTCAGAGAGCTTGCTTTCCCAAAGTCAAGTTAAGCAGCGTTGAGCATGAGCATGGTTACCAGTTGGATGGGTGACCATTTGCGCACCTTGGCTTCAGTACAGTCCCACCAGTTCACCCAGCTGTAAATGGGTACCTGCCCTTTCTAGGGTCAGGGAAGGTAAAGCAGCGAGGGAGAAGAGATGGGCGCCACCCTGAATATGCTGGCCCCTAGAGAAGCCGAGGTCTCTGACACTATAGACAGTGATACCTCTCTCCCCTACGACCGCCTAGGTTATGGGACACCTTTACCCCTCTCCCCTAAACAGTATTGTTGTACATACTGTACATCATGTCCAGAGCTTACTATGGTTACATACTGTTAGCTTGCTGCTTATCTCCTGGCTTGTGATAATAAATATAATGTTCTGAATGCTAATTATGAGGAAAGACAGAGGAGCAAGGGCAACTGAGAAGAAGACAGGAAAAAAAAACATCAGGAAGCCTCTCAGCCTACAGAGTAAGAAACAAAGGGGGAAGGGAGAAGGGGAGAAAAAGAGAGAGAGTAGATGATGATGATACTTGATAGGATGACATCAAATGATGATGTGTGATTGTCTTTGTGCCTTTGTCAGTTTATGTGTGTGTGTGGGGGGGGGGGGGGGGAGGGGGGTATATATATGTGTGTGTGTATGTATGCGTGTGTGTGTGTTTGTGTATGCATGTGCACACAGGTGTGTGCATGCGTGTGTGTACACATGAGTAAGTTGTATTACTATAAAAGAGTATTACTATTAGTATGTAACCATCACACACACACACACACACACACACACACACACACACACACACACACACACACACACCACACACACAGTCAAAACAAAAGAAAAACTGCTACAGTTTATCTACAGCCTTGCCAGAACAATAACATTGTAAGGTATCTGCCCTTGAATGGGACAGACAATGGCCTGATGATATCAGTTGACCACAGATTAGAGACTGGGGGATGGGGGGGCTACTGCCCATGGCTTACACTACACTACAGTTGTACTGTACATCATGTCCAGAGCTTACTGCTGCTAGTTACTGTTAGCTTGCCACTAATCTCCTGGTTTGGGATTTATAACAGATACTATGTGACATCCTGTTGGGAAAAAACCTCATAGAAACAAAAGTGAAAAACAAACCATCACAGAATCCGTCAGATGAGACTAAAAACCAAGGCCCTGTGTGCGAATACATGCAGCGTTTCTTGCTCACACATTTAAATACATACATGTATGTGTTGCATTGAGTACAGATGTATTAATATTTGTTTAAATAATCATCAGTTTTAAGTATGATTACACAATGACTGTTTTGAAAAGACCAGGTACATCACTTTAAGTTTTTGGGGGGATGATAGTTGATTTGATCATATATATAATCATATTTGAATTTTTTTGTCTTTATTACTGACTGACTTATGTTTTTCTTTATAGTTTATTTTGCATAAATTTACTTGACTGATTTTTTTGTTAATGTTTTCAGTTACTTTATTATAATTCCTGGGGGGGGGGGGGGGGGGGGGGGGGGTTAAAACATATTTCTTGATTCAATTTTCTTATAATTCTTGTTTTCTTTGACTTTAGGTGGATAAAAAAAAAATTTAAGCTGCAATGAGCATATCACAAACATGTATACTTGTTTATTTCTTTCCCTTCCAAGAAGGTTAGCTTCTTTGTTTGTTTGCTTTGGGTTGGTTGGTTGGTTTGGTTTGTTTTTTTCACCTGTCTAATGAAGGTCAGAGGTTTCTGTCCCACAGCATGGCAGTCACCGATGTTGGCTCTGATCACATCCGCAAACGGTTTGCTCACTCCCTGCAACATCACACAAGTCATAACATAGTCATAATTATATTAATAATATATCACATGATATTCAGCATTACAATGCTGTTAATATTAAGTAGTTTATTGATGATGATACACCTTTATATCATCAATATGTTCTTTAGTATACATACTGATTATATTTCTCCTACCTAGCACTGTAGCAGTCTGAACAAAATAACACACTTACACAGTGATCAATACAGCAACAGAAACTCAGAGTCATCTAAGCCTACTCTGGGGGCAGGATAGTCCAGCGGTTAGAACACTGAACAGAGAGCTTGTGATTTGGTTGCCTGGGCTCAAGCCACCACTAAGATATATCTGTTTGGGGGGATTTTCCCCCTGGAGTTAACATCAGTACTGACTCCATTCCCCTGACTAGTGAAAGTTCTTTGGATAAGACTAATATTATCAATAAACTGAGATCATGTGAGCAAATGCACACAAAACATCTGGACACATCTAAAACTCGCTGTCTTTTGAAACTGAAAGACTGGACTATTCAGTCTACTGTATTGTGTGCATGTAGGAGCAGATAACAAAATTTAAAAAAACACATGCACACTGGTGTTGTTTACAGTTTAGACATCACTCCCTACGTTTGAATGATCTACATTATTAGCGGGGCACACAGCTGTATGCAAAACCTTACCATTTGTGAAACTCATTAAGTACTCAGAATCAGAGCTCTAGCCAAGGAACAAAAAATAAAATTAATAAAAAACACATTGCATTTACTCAACCCACTGAAAATTTGACATAAAAATGTTATTCAAATAATTCAGTTATCACAATGAGGATATCATATTGTGCCCTGACAGTCTTCACTCAGATCACTTGGATAATGCAAATTACATCTGGGAAGAATCAAATCCATGACATTATTATCAGCCATCACTAGCCACAAAAGAGATCGAGATAGTGGAGCCAAAGGTAGATCTAGGGACTGTAGTATTGTGGAGCAAAGCATCTTTCAGGTGGAGATTTATGTACTGTTCAAGTGATTACCATCTTCTTTTAAACCATTATCATTTTGATGTGCAAACCCCATACTGGTTATGTTCATGTCATCCATACCACTGGCCACAACTAGTTTACCCTTCCTTCCATGAGATGTGGATGGGTTTTTCAGCACAGACCTGTGCACTGAAGTGCCAGTACTGATATATAATAGAAATTTTCATGCGAGATAAGTTTGAAATGATCTCTTTGAGGGACTTGCTCAGCTGGGAAACAGATTTTTTTTGTTCCTTGGCTTAATGAAATTAAGCTCCAAGGTTCACCAATGGTGAGATTTTTGTGTATGTAACTGTTTTTGTCCCCACTATTAATTAGGTAGTTGCTTTATGACTTCAGAGATCATACAGTTCGGAATAAACTACCAATTTTGCCAAGGTGGTCGAGAGATATCTTTCTGCTCTTTGTCTTTCCAATTTTCAACTGTTATGGGTTCTTTTGATTTAATCATTTAATGACACAAGTCTGTAACTGTAAGCTCCAGGTCCAACTGGTTTATAGTGAAAGACTTGACATTGATATTAAGTTCCATTTTCTTGTCAAACTTTCTAAAAAAGTCTGAAAGGTCAAGGTTGGGAATCAATCCCAAAACCTCAGTTTACTTGAAATTAAAGGCAGGTGAACACATTCACTCAATCAGTGATCATTGTCTTGCTACCTTCCTTGTAATGTTAGGAAAGAGATAACAAAGATTAGAGCAAAGTAAACATCTGCAGTAGACCCTTCCAATAAATGGCTCACTGTCAACACAGACAATGTACAACTGTATACATATACATGTATGTACTGTATCCGTCTTATACATGTATGCATGCACATTTGTTGATTCACTAGACTCCTGAGTTTCTATTGTTGAGTATTTCCCAGCTTAACACCCAGGGGGTCATCCAGAATATGATCTCCACCTCACTTACCAGTTAGTGATTACCACACCTTATAATCATGGTAGTGTAAAGTGTGAGACTTCAGTATACATGCATGTATACTGTATCAGTGTATGTTTCATTGTTTGTTCTGTATACACTGGATGTAAAATTTGCTTAATTCATATTTATAACCATTTAAAATAAATATGGATGTATCTTGCCAAAAGGAAGCCATACTCTCACTTCAGATGGTCCCAGTTTCTCCTCCCTGGAGAGTACTGGTTGTTATTTAAATGGTAATGTTATACCAGGAAGGTGTCAAGTGTCATGGGTGATACCTGTCTCAATATCACATTTCAAAGCACAAAAATAGTTTTAAGGTAGGCTTGCCAGTTTGCACAGATCTATTAATAACTGACAGTGATAGCTTAGTTTTGGTCTTGCCTGCTCCCCCCCCCCCCCCCCCCAGTTCTAAGTCCAATGCTTTGTGATAAACAGCTAGGCCTTGCCTACTCTGCCTATCAGTATCACCCTATGACATAAGACAAAGACATGCACTGATGCAGCTTGCACAGGTGTCCAAAAGATTTACCGTGCATAGATTTTGAACCATCTATTTACTCAGTGGACTGATCTTTGGACTTTATGTCTGACACTGTCTGCTCTGTCAATAAAATTACAGACAGTCAGCAGATAGGGGGATAGCCTAATGGTCAGAACATTGCGCTGGCAATTTGAAGACCCCGGTTCGGGTTCGGGTTCGGGTTCGAATCCGGTCGAGGAAATTTTCTTCCTGGAGTTAACATCAGTGCTGACTCCACTCTCCCCAAAAGTCCTTCGGATGAGACTTTAAACCGAGGCCCCGTGTGCGAACGCACGCAGAACATCTTGCGCACACGTTAAATCCTGTTCCGCTTTTCGTAAGAGTAGGCCATCGTGTGCCGGTGGGAACAGATGACAATATTTACAAAACTGCATACACACGGGGACCGGATGAAAAAAGCACATGATTGCTTATTCTGTTATCCTCGATATAAAAGAATAAATAAATAAATAGATACGTTTACCCCCCCCCCCCCCTCCCCCCCTTTCCAATTTCTGGTTCACTTTTAAAAACAAGTACTTTTACAATCGAGTGTTTCTTACCTTTTTTATCTCCTGTTCAATTTCTCCAGCTCTGATGACGATAGGACCTCTGACAGCATATTCCATCTTCTTTATATGAGGGTTTATATTTTCCACAGACAACACTTTCCATCTCTTGCATGCTGAAAATTCTGCGCTCTTTTTCGGTCCTTGCAACAACGCTCCCAGAGCCTTGGAGGCTATTTTATCTGTCACACGAAACATGCTGACGATCTCTAGTCAATGACAGTTCTTTTGAGAAGTGAACAATGCGAAATGTCACCTTCAAACGTTGTTAGAAGCTGCGACACTAACGGTCAGGTTACGTGTGTTTCATTTAGTAACAGGCAAGGCAGCCATTTGCACAAAGGTCATTTTAGGTGAAGGCTGTTCACCTTGGCGACTGAAGTCGCAGTTGGCAGCCAGTTCGTCTTTCGTCTCAAACTAGAATAGCGCCGCTTTGATTATGGAATGAAATGCGTCTGATCTTTTCTTTAACTTTACGGTATGAGCGTCTTTAGCAACAAAGTCTGACGAACAACTGCATTATAATCGTAAAATTTAATGCGCAGATCAGACCGTCTGTGAGGAAACGAAAGTACAGTTTTCCGGTAGGCCTAGGCCAACTAGCCATGCAAATATACAGAGAGGGGATGGGAGTGGGGGGGGGATTCTCTCACCTCTATCTTTATACAAATACTGGTAGGTGTGTGCGTGAGAACAAGACCAAAAGCTGTAACAAATCCAAAGGTGCTGCAAAGAGACAAACTTTATGCAGCTTTATTGCTGAAATTATAATCTGACGCCGACAACAGGACTGCGTTGTTTTCAGGCCTACTTTTGGTGACACACAACAGCACTGAAACGTGTGTCCAAGCACAAAAAGGCGATCAAAAGTGCCTGTGTTGTTTGCATTAGCTCTCTGGCTTACAGTCGTGTGTTTTCCAGCTTAAAACTCTCGCAGTCACCCAAACAGAAGATGTGCACACTCTTTCTCACCCATTATTCACCCTCACAAGACTTATAAAACTGCAGACACATAGGGACTGGATTAGAAAAGCACACGAGTGCTTATTCCATTATCCTCGTTTTAAAAGAATAAATAAATAAATAAATAAATTCCATCCCAGATTCACTCTAAGACTGAAAGTACACTCTGGATAAAAACTTTGCAAGTATGACTGTTCAAGTACCTCGCCACATAGGCAGCCATACTCCGACTTCAGAGGATTTTTTCCTCCTGTAATGAAAGGAGAGTGTGAGTTGTTATGCGTTCCCCAGCTTAACACTCTGGGGGTCACCCAGAATGTGCACTCTGACGCACTCATCCCACCCCGGAATCACGGCGAGACTGAAATTGCACACTGAATGAGAAGTTTGTGTGTATGACCGTTTTAAAATACCTCACCCATAAAGGCTGCCATACTCCGACTTCAGAGGAGAGTGTGAGTTGTTTTGCTAAGAGTATTCATGGCTGTGAACAATGTCGAAATAATATTTTACAACCTAACACCATTTCACTGTAGGCCTCATGGCTTAGCCCACATCAGTAACTGGGTGTACCTTTTGGCCTGTGCCAGCGGCTTCTAGTCACGCCCTCTGAGGGGACCGGATAGCCTAGTGGTATGAACATTGCGCTGGCAATTTGATGATGTGTTCGATTCCCGTTCGAGGGATTTTCCCCCTGGAGTTAACATCAGTGCTGACTCCACTAGGAGAGAGAGAGAGAGAGAGAGAGAGAGAGAGAGAGAAGAGAGAGAGAGGAGAGAGAGAGAGAGAGAGAGAGAGAGAGAGAGAGAGAGAGAGGAGAGACGTGAGAGAGAGAGAGAGAGAGAGAAGAGAGAGAGAGAGAGATTCATAGAAAGAAAGAAATCAAATAACAGAAACCCCCAAACAAACAACAAAGGTCAAACACACACACACACACACACACACACACACACACACACACACACACACACACACACAACACACACACACACCTGTGCTGGTGGGAACAGATAATATTTAAAAAACCGCATACACAGGGGACTGCATGTAAAGAAGCACAAGAGTGCTTATTCCATTGTCCTCATGTAAAAAGAAATTACAGAATTGACTGAATTTTTTAAAGTTAAAAATTAAATTAAAATTAAATAAAACAAGCATTTATATAAGCTTTGAAGTAAAAAAAAAAAAAAAAAAAAAAAAAGACAAAACAATAAACCTCAAATACACACTTACAGATCAACTCATATGCATCACTTTAAAACAAAACTTACTATATATAAAAGGAAACATAAATAATACACACTCACATACCAAGACAAGCATTTCTATAAAACTTGAAGGTGGAAAAAAGCAAACAAATATAACACTCACAACTAGTTCACAAGCAATCATAAAACTTGGAGGTAAAAAAAAAAGTTCAAACAAAACACTCAAATTCCCAACCATTTCGATGTAGAAAAAAGAAAGAGAAACCCACATAAAACACACACACAAACCAACTCACAAGCATCATATAACACTTTGAAATAAAAAAATAAAGTAGTAAAACTCACATAAACATATGCTCACATACTAGCTCAAAAGCATTTGTATATAACTTTCGAGGTAAAAGAAAAAGGAAACTCACAAATACACTCATACCAACTCACGAACATTTCTATAAAACTTGCAAGTAAAAAACAAAAAAGAAAAGTCCTAATCAGACACACACGAATCAACTCACAGGCATCCCTATAAAACTTTCGAGTAAAAAAACAACAAAAAAAACTCCTACACACACACATACTAGTTTACAAGCATTTCTAAAAGACTGTATAACTTGGAAGTAAAAAAAAATGAAGCATTCATACCAATTCACAAGCACTTCTATAAAGCTTGGAAATAAAAGAAAAGACAGAAAAAGTAAAACCTACCTAAACACACACTTACATACCAACTCACAAGCCTCCCTATAAAATCTGAGGTAAAAATAGAAACACATAACATACACTGAAGTACTAGTTTATAAGCATTTCTTTATAACTTGGAGGTTAAAAAAGGAAACAAAACATGCACTCACACACCAGTGAACCACCATTTCTGTATAACTTGAGAGGAAAAAAAACCCTCAGAAACATACACTGACACATCAATTCTCTATCACATCTATATAACTTGGAGGTTAGAGCAAAACAACTCAACATACTAATTCACAAGCATTTGTATAAAGCTTCGATTCTCTACCTACATAAACACACACACTCATTCACATACCAGTTCTTAAGCATTTCTATATATAATTTAAAAGTAAAAAAAAGAAAACTCAAACATACATAATTCACGTGGATTTCTATAAAGCTTGGAAGTACAAGAAAAGAATAAAAAATGGAAACCTACATAAACACACACAGATCAACTCACAAGCATCCCCGCAAAACTGAAGTTAAACAAAAAAAGAAAACACAAACACACACACTCAAATACTAGTTCAGCAAGAATTTCTATATAACTTGGAATTAAAACAAACAAAAAAAATCCCATCATGTATACCAATTAAACAAGCATTTCTATATAACTTTGAAGTAAAATACACACACACACACACACAACACACACACACACACACACACACACACCACACACACACACACACACACACCACACAACTCACAATCATCCCTATAATACTTGAAATTAGGGAAAAAAATCCCTCACATAAACATACATTCACATAACTCACTTTTATACAACTTAGAAGTAAAAAAACAAAAAAACCCTCGAATACACACTTACAGATCAACTCACAAGCATCGCTGTAAAAACTTTAAAACATAGTATATAAAAGTAAACACGTAAATATATACACTCACATACCAATGCACAAGCATTTCTATAAAACGTGAAGGTGAAAAAAAAGCTAATAATACACATTGACAAACTAGTTCACAAGCAATCTTATAAAACTTGAAGCTAAAAAGTTCCAACAAAACACACACTTGTTAACCAGTTTACAAACATTTCTAAAAATCTTAAGTAAAAAAAAAAAAAAAAACGAAAAAGAAGAAAGAAAAATATCCTACATAAACACTCACATACCAATTCTCAACCATTTCTATATAACTTTAAAGTTAAATAAAAAAAAAAAAAAGAAGAAAAAAACTCAGATATAATTCGCAAGGATCTCTATAAAGCTTCGAAGTAAAAAAGAAAAAAAAAGAAAAGAAAAAGAAAAAAGAAAACCTACATAAACACACACACAGGTCAACTCACAAGCATCCCTAAAAAACTGAAGTAAAAAAAAGACTCCCATAAACACACACGCTCACATACTAGTTCACAAGCATTTGTATATAACTTGGAGGTAAAAAAAAAAATAAAAAAATTCAAACATACATACTAATTCATAAGCTTTTATATAAAGTTTTGAAGTAAAATCAAAAATAAAAAGAGAAACCTACCTCACACACACACACACACACACACACACACACACACACACACACACACACACACACACACACACACACACACACACACACACACAGCACACACCAAAATAAGCCCACTCAGAATTTAAAAACAAAACAAAAAAGCAATGCTCAGAAATTACAAAAAATACCAACAAAACCAAACAGCAATGCTCAGAATTAAAAAGAAAACAGCAATGCTTGAGAATTTATAAGAAAACAGCCAGCATCAGAATTTATAAGAAAACAGCCAGCATCAGAATTTATAAGAAAACAGCCAGCATCAGAATTTATAAGAAAACAATGCTAAGAGGATTCAGGAAAACAACAACGTTCAGATTTTTAACAAGCAGTAATGCTCAGATTTTGTTAAAAAATAAAATAAACACAAAAAACCAGCAATGCTCAGGATTGAAAAGTAAAAACAACAATGCTTATAATTTTCTTTTTTAAAAAGCAATGCTTAGAATTTAACAGAAAACATCGCTCATGATTTAAAAGAAAACATTGCTCAGAATATAAAACAGAAAACAGCAATGCTTAAAATTTAAAAGAAAACATCATCGCTCAAAATCTAAAGAAAACAACTGGTCAGAATTAAAATCAGCAATGCTTCGAAATTAAAGTAAACAATACTTAGGATTCAAAAAGAAATAATACTTAGAATTAAAAAACAACAACCTCGATTGGAATTTAAAAGAAAACAGCAATGCTTAGAATTCAAAAGAAAACAATATTCAGACTTTAAAAGAAAACATCACTGCTCAGAATTAGAAAACATCGCTCAGAATTGAAAAAAAACCCAGCAATGCTTAGAGTTTCAAAGAAAACAACAATGTTCATAACAAAGTCAAAAACAAAAATGCTTAGAATATAAAAGAAAACATCTTTGCTCATACTTTAAAATAGCTCAGAATTAAAGAAAAATGCTAAGAACTTAAAAGACAGCATCAATACTTAGAATTAAAGAAAATTATTAGACATCAAAAAGAAAGAAACACTTGAGACTTCAAACACAAAAAAATACTTAAGACTTCAAAAAGAAAACATCAATACTCTAGAATTCAAAAAGAAAACAATACTTAAGACTTCAAAAAGAAAATAATGCTTCGAATTCAGAAAGAAAACAATACATTAGAATTAAAAAAAGAAAATATCAATACTTGCAACTCAAAAAGAAAATACGTTAGAACTCAAAATGAAAGCAACAATACTTGGAATTGAAAAAGAAACCATCAAATGCTTAGGAGTTCAAAAAGAAAACATCAATACTTAATTCAAAAAGAAAACATCAAATACTTAGAATTCAAAATGAAAACATCAATAGTTAGTACTTCAAAAAGAAAACAATACTTAGAAATCCAAAAAAGAAACCATCAATGCTTAAGAGTTTAAAAAATATATCAATACTTAGAATTCCAAAAGAAAACATCAATACTTTAGAAGTGAAAAAGAAAACAATACTTAGAATTCCAAAAGAAAACATCTATACTTAGAATTCGAAAAGAAAAAAATCAATGTCTAGAATTCAAAAAGAAAACAATACTTTAGATTTCGAAAAGAAAACATCAAAACTTAAGACTTCAAAGAAAACATCAATACTTGAAATTCAAAAAGAAAACAGCAATAGTTAAAATTCAAAAAGAAAACAGCAATAGTTAGAATTCAAAAAGAAAACATTACTTAAGACTTCAAAAAGAAAACAATAAATAGATTTGAAAACACTTGCAATTTTAAAAGAAAACAATACTCGGAATTCAAACGAAAATCATACTTGGAATTCAAAAAGAAAACAACAATACTTGGAATTCAAAAAGAAAACAACGACACTTTAGGCATAAAAAAACAATACTTGGAATTAAAAAACAACAATACTTGAGAATTCGAAAAGAAAGCAGCAATACTTCAAGGATTAAAAAGAAAACATCTATACCTAGAATTAAAAAAGAAAACAATATTTCAGACTTCAAAAAGAAAACACCAATACTTGAAATTCAAAAAGAAAACGAGAATACTTAGAATTCAAAAAGAAGACAACAATATTTGGAATTCAAAAAGAAAATACTTTGAGTTCAAAAAGAGAACATCAATACTTTAGAGTTCAAAACGAAAACAATACTTGGAATTCAAAAAGAAATCATCAATTTAGAGTTCAAAAAGAAAAACAATACTTAGAAATCAAAAAGAAAACAGCAATACTTTAGAGTTCAAAAAGAAAAACAATACATTAGAGTTCGAAATGAAAACAATACTTAGAATTCAAAAGGAAAGTAATACTTTAGAGTTCAAAAAGAAAGCAATTCTTTAGAGTTCAAGATGAAAACAATACTTGGGATTCAAATTGAAAATAACTATACTTGGAATTCTAAAAGAAAACAACAGTATCTGGAATTAAAAAAGAAAACAATATTTGGAATTCATAAAGAAAACATTTGAAATTCGAAAAGATATTTCTTGGAATTCAAACTGAAAACCACGATCCTCAAAATTTAAATGAAAACAACAATGTAGGAATTTAAATAAAAACAATAATGCACAGAATTTAAAAGAAAAATCTCAGAACTTCAAAGAAAACAGCTATGTTCATAATTTACTTTTTAAAGCAATGCTGAGTAGGAATTAAAAACAATATTTGGGGGTAACTTAAACATCAGCCAGGCTCAGGAGTAACTATTTCAACTTTAATAAGTGATATTTACATGGGAATCAGAAATCACATTGCTATATGGCAACCACTGATAATACCTCTCTCTTAAAAGTAATTTTTGGTATTGCCATAAAACATGCATTCCTTGCAACACAGACATAATTATGTCTCTTTTCAAGCAATTTTTGGTATTGCCATAAAGCAGCATTTCTTGCTTTGCTGCAACTGATCTTACCAGAAGTTCCATCTTATCTTAATGCCTAGGGACATTGTGGAAACTTTTGAATTAAAAAAGAATTGGACAAAAAATGCGATTCTAAACAGTCTAACCATGTTTGTATTGTACTTCAAATTTCAGGAATTTTTCTTTATCCGTTTAGAGTAATACATATTCTTGTATAACAGTAGAGGGCATTTCTGATTTTTTTCAGAGTTGTTTTACATACATTGAAACTCAAAGAGCAATTATTTTGGTAACTACACTTCTGACATGAAAAAAAACAACCAAGAGCAAAAAGGAGCCAGTGCACGCTGCACATACAAGCAATGCTCAGATTTTTTGCTTTAAAAAAAATTTTTTTTACAAGACCTGTATCATAAAAACCAACGTTATGTCATTCCATAGATTTTCCTGAAGTACAATATCTTGACCCCCCCCCCCCCCACCACACACACACACAGAGTGGGTCGCCTTTTTCCTTCCTACTGACCTGAACATGTTTTACCCCTCCTTTAGAACATCCCTTTTTTCCACATGCTTCCTTTATTCCTAATGATTGATCATTTTTTCAGTAACAAGCACCCCATACATTTGTTTTGAAATAAACATCTCTTTACAAAAAAACAAACAAACAAAAAACCCCCCATATCTTCAAACTTAAGTACGAAGATGATTGTCTACCCCCATTCCACTTAATACAGGCATCCAGTCATCAAATCTATTGGAACAGACCAAAACATCCTACCCCCCTCCCCCCCATTTCATATTCTTTTGCTGAAGTTCTGCAACTCCCCAAAACCAAGAAAAAAATGGTTTGCCAATTTGTCAGCATGTGCCTTCTTACCTGCCTTTGTGTCCACATAAGGGCCAGGTTAGATCTTAAAAGAATGTTAGTGTTAAATGTTAGTAATTAGAGTTAGCAAAAGGAAATGTTAAGTATGTTAAATGCAGTATGGAGATGTGACAAAAGGAGAGGTTGACATCTATGGTCTGCATGCAAGTTGGTATGCATGTGACTTAAATGAAGGTAATATGTTTTTTTTATTAAACAAGGGCACAGATCTGTCTTTGAATTGTACAATGTCATGGCATGCCAAGTCCTATCAACTACTCAGGCTGCTTGCTGGACTTCAGCTTTCCAATTTTCAAGACTTAAGTGTTCGGAATTTCTGGACTTGTGTTCGGATTTTGAATCACAAATTTTTAGTTCAACTATCACGAAAGCGATTTCATGCCTGAAGGCAATGAACAAGTCTCTGTACAAAAAAAATACCCCCCAGGATTATGCCCCAAATAAGCCATGTAAAATTTTGAATCCGAATTACACCAAAAATGAAACTGCGTGAGAAAAATCTACCAGCCATCCCTCTTTTCCTACATCCTGACTGATCTCTGTCTGCCTACCTCCTCTTTCCATACAGCCTAGTTCCACTATTCCCTTTCCCATCAAACTTGATATCCCCCTCACTACTGGTCTCTGCATGCACACACACAAACACGCACGACACCACACACACACACCACCACAGCAGCACCCACACACACACACACACACACACACACACACACACACACACACACACCCTATCTTATTTAAGACTACTCAAGGCTCCTGTTTTGTAAAACAATAGGAAGAAAGTCCCCATTTTTAGGTAAAAATATAGTCATTAAATCTGACTTGGGTATTTTCTCTGCACCTCAGCGCAAATAAGAATGACATACCAGTGGTAGATCAACCTGCATACCTTTGTTTTAACACTTCTGTGAAACCATTTCATTTATTCATTCCATTATTTCATACTCTTTAAGTCGCAGAAGACAGCGTGCATGCGCAACACTATTGCAAATCATCTAAACCCTGCATCTATCATTTAATTAAATGCATTTTCCTTAAAAAACAACAATACAAACAATAACTCCAGTCCTACAAAGAATCAATGTCCCATCGCATAAAGGGGCACATTAGGACGGATATTTTCCAAATTACTACTATATAATCTGAATCATGAGAAAATAAAAGTATTAAAAAAGGCATCCCAAATTATCACAAATCTTTCAAGGAATGTTAAAGCACAAGCTCTTTCTCAATATGTCATTAAATCAGATTTACAGCAAAAAAACAAAAAAACTGGGTAAAAAAAGCATTTAAACCCTTTTGCCTGATATACAAGTATCAATATGGCCGTTAAGACAACTTCTTCAGCCAGCCATGAGACTAAATATTTCCAAAGCCACAAAAAGGTGTTAATAAAATCAAATTCTATTTAAGTTATGTCCAGCCCGACTGATAAAAAAGTACAAAAGAATCTGAAATCATTCCATGTTCTAAAACATCCAGAAACATACAGACGAGGGAGTCCCTCATATCATTTGATTTCATTCATTTAAGGTGGGACATGGGGGTCGAAACTGATGAAATTTTGTTCACAAGCCCATGTTAAAAGTTATGCCATATATTGAAAGGGCATCACTTGTAAAGCATAAAAATCAAAGAATTATCTTTCTGCACTTGTTGCCATGGAAACAATCCAATGTGGCCACCAAAACTATTTCAAACTCCTAAACCTTTTCATTTATAACAAGTATGAGTAACCTGTTTCTACAGACATATTGTATGGTCTGAATTCTTTAAATTCACACAGGGAAATTTCAATAAATGTATCCAGCATTTTTTTATTCTAAAAAAAAACAGGATTTGGGCCACTTTTGGACCTGTGTCTCACCTTAAAGAAATGTAAAGCCAATAAACATACAAAAATACTGCCAGTATCAAACCATGTACACACGTATTTTTAACTTATTCAGAGTGGTTCATTTGATTAAAAAAATATCTAGAACTACAAGTATTGATAGGATATGTTATAGGATAAGGGTTGTTTCCTCAAACCATTTGATAGGATTCATTAAAAAAAACAACAAAGTGATCACTAGTTGCAAAAATGGTTATCTCACTGCTATTGCCGTTTTGAATGCAAGAAATACCAATGGCAGGCTAAGGTATTTTATCAACTGGTCTTTTGATCCGATTCATTCGACAACATACACCACCACCACCACATATTATAAAAATAACCTATTAATTGCAGGCATGCAAGCATGAAGGGGCATGAACACATTGTCTGAAAAATCTTATTGAAATAGATTTAAAAACATTTTAAATCCCACACTAAGTACCACAGATTATTGCCATCTCTACAAAAAGCATGATACATCAGGACAGGAATATTTCCTGAAACATCCGTTTGATTCATTCACTTGAAAAAAAGTAAATCTAAAAATGTGATGGGAGATAAATGCGTTTTCTGTTCATTTAATTTTCGTTGAAAATGTATCTAAATCCTAGAGTATCGCTGATTACTTCCAACCTTACAAAAGCATTGTTATATCTGGACATAATACTTCCTGAAACACTCGATTTCATTCACTTGAAAAACAAATTACCCCAAAGAGACAAACGGTTGTCTGACCATTTGATTTTCGTTGCAATAGAAAAGTAAATATTTTTTAAAGCTCAAAGTATCACAGATTAATGGCGGCCTTACAAAAAGCATGGCATATTAGGACAGGATATTTCCTGAAAAACTCACGTGATTTTATTCACTTGTAAAAAACAAAAACAAAACATAAAGGGCCATAAACGTGTGATTATTATTTGTTGAAATAGAGAGGTAAATATAGTTTTCAAGCGCTAAGTATTGCAAATCATTAGCAGCATTGCAAAAAACAAGTATATCAGGACATATTTCCTGAAAGTCACTGATTTCACTCATTTAAAAAAAAAACGTAAAATAATAATTAAAAAATACTGTAAGATCTTAATTTTTAAAGACATACAAGAAAATTTTCACTAATCATTTAATTATATCCACATATCTCTAGCAACCCCCCCTAACCAAACAAAAATGCTTCAAAGTGAAAAAATAGCAAAACCTGGATTTCTGCAGATTGTAATCTTATAATTAGTTATTATAATAAGTAATTGTATCTTATCATGCAGATTGTATAACATTGTTTCTTGTTCAGTTATTTTTTCATCTATTTTTTAATGTAAAAGGTTCCCGTTTATCTGTCTTTTTCCTATCTTTCCTGTTTTTGTGATCCCCCCCCCCCCCTTTTTTTTTCATTGTTTACCCGGAAAACTTCAAACAAAATCAAACCACAACGAACTAAAACTAGTAAACAGTGCTTTCTAATCTAACATTAAAACCAACAACTGCCCCAGCATGTGATGATGCATGCCCTGTAAGAATGACGACAGCTGGCTACTTTTGTTTGGGTTTGTTGCTGTTCTTGTGTAGCTGATGCTGTAGTCATTGCAGAATAATTAGAAATTAAACTCCTATAGGTTTATCACCGCTCTTATCTGTGTTACAGTGCTACATGCTGTCCAATATTTACGAAGTATATATTCCAAACCTATTTGCAGAATATTGTCACCAAAAGATGCACGTTACATAAACTTGGCTTGTTCAAAATCATAGCTTGCAAATTTAAAAAGCAATTGAAATTAATTCTTTGTTGATATGGCGAGAAACGGTTGCACTTCTTGCTGTGGCATGTTCATTGTCTTTGCACACCACTCATAATTGATGTCTTTTCCGATGATGTCTTCTCCATGTGATTCTCGATGGTTGATTTCTTCTCCGATGGTTTGATGTCGTTTCTTTTCTGACATTTTTCGATGATTGTTGATGTTGTCTCTTCGATGTTGATGTCCTCTTTAATGGTTGACTTATTTCGTCGATGATTGTTGATGTATTCCTCGATGTTTGCTGATGTGATCCTTACTGTGTTGATGTCCTTACTGATTGTGGCTGGTTGTATGTGTTGTTCTCTTGCGTGAGTGTGGTTCCTGATGACTGATGTCTCGGAGACCTGGGCTTGCTGATGTTCCCTTGTGATAGAATTCTGGAAAAAAAGTTTTCAGGGCTTTGGTATATCATAATATTTTATTTTCATCATTTCAACTCTGTTATTCGCTCGATTTAGCAAGAGAATAGAGACTTAATACTGTGTGTGTCGGAGGGCGAGGGGGTGAGGGGAGTGAGGTGTGTGTGTGTGTGTGTGTGTGTGTGTGTGTGTGTGTGTGGTGTGTGTGTGTGTGTGTGTGTGTGTGTGTTTTTTTTATTTATTTTTTTTTTATTTATTCTCTTGTATCGAGGATAACGTGTGTGTGTGTGTGTGTGTGTGTGTGTGTGTGTGTGTGTGTGTGTGTGTGTGTGTGTGTGTGTGTGTGTGTGTGTGTGTGTGTGTGTGTGTGTGTGTGTGTGTGTTTGTGTCTGTGTTTGTACCTGTATATAGTATGAAATGCGAAAGTACGAAATAGTACGAAGGTACGAAAAAAAAAGTAGGAGAGTATGAAATACCGAACATCTCTTCAATCCTGCCATCATATTAAATTAAAATGAGCAGAAACAATGAACCAGTGACTAGCAATGTCACAAACAACAAAACGAACTGGAGTAAGAAGACCAGGTCAAATCAACAACAACAACGACAGCAAAACACGACACCTTACCTCTGTCACACAGGAAAACCAGGCTATGATGGCAGCCAGCATATGTCAGGTCTCTGTCACTTGATTCCAGCACCAGAGCCCCTGAAAACACTAAGTCATCAGCTGTCAACAAAAATTAACCAACCTTTTTGTTGACTTAAATATCAGAATGATTTTATCTCGTCACTTTGATTTAATTCATAATTCTTTCAAAATCCCTGGACACCATCAGTCAGTTAAATCCAGAAAATGGTGCCGGTGTTCTACATTCAAACACATAACTCTTGACTGTAAAGTTAATCTACTTAACTTAGATATGACAGTCAAACACAATTTTATCGGAAACATTGAAACAGTTGACTCTTGACCCCGGAAAATCTGACGAAAGGCACTATTACAATATATTTTTCCCTGAAAATTTCCAAACACTTCCAAAACAATCAGAATACTCTCTCCCTTTATAGGTATAGACGCTGCCTTGTCTTAATCATACAACTATCACAAGCTCTTTACAAGCAAAACGTTCTGCAACTTGTGTTTGAAAAATAGTTTTATTTCTATGCTAAACAGACTTACAGCTAAAATATTATACTAGTAATAATGATAATAATAGTAATAACAATAACAATAATAATGATGATGATGATGATGATGATGATAATAATAATAAAAACAACAATAATAATAATTTAATAACAAAGCAACCAGTTACGATAAATAGCTTTAACAATCATAATACATAAAGTCCAACAACAGCTGCACACCTGTTCCTGTACTTACACAAGCGAAGGATTGATGGAGATGACCACCCGCTCCCCTCACATGATCCACTTTACTGGGATCCCACCAGGAAGTTCAGAGTCCACCCCCAGATGATCCACACCATGACTCGACAGGTTAGGACCCGTGTGGATTAGAGTATGGAACAGAGACTGGGGATCTTGCAGGGAAATGCGAGGGGGTGACGGAGTTACTCCCCCTCATATTGGCTGTCTCAACGTGTGTGGGGGGGAGGGCGGTGGGGGCGGTGGGGGGGTGGGGTGGGGGGGCGACGACGGAGACACTCCCTTATGACTGCTGTCTCAATGAATGTGTGTGTGTGTGTGGTGTGTTGTGTGTGTGTGTGTGTGTGTGTGTGTGTGTGTGTGTGTGTGTGTGTGTGTGTGTGGTGGTGAATGAATAAGAGAGAGAGAGAGAGAGAGTGTGTGTGTGTGTGTGTGTGTGTGTGTGTGTGTGTGTGTGTGTGTGTGTGTGTGTGTGTGTGTGTGTGTGTGTGTGTGTGTGTGAGAGTGTGTGTGTGTGTGTGTGTGAGTGAGAGAGAGAGTGTGTGTGTGTGTGTGTGTGTGTGTGTGGTGTGTGTGTGTGTGTGTGTGTGTGTGTGTGTGTGTGGAGAGAGAGAGAGAGAGAGAGAGAGAGAGAGAGAGAGAGAGAGAGAGAAGAGAGAGAGAGAGAGAGAGAGAGAGAGAGAGAGAGAGAGTGTGTGTGTGTGTGTGTGTGTGTGTGTGTGTGTGTGTGTGTGTGTGTGTGTGTGTGTGTGTGTGGTGAGTGATGTGTGTGTGTGTGTGTGTGTGTGTGTGTGTGTGTGTGTGTGTGTGTGTGTGTGTGTGTGTGTGTGTGTTGGGAGGGGGGGGGGTGAAGAAGTTACACCCCCTCATGACCCCCGTCTTGTGTCGCTGTCTTTGTAGGCAGGTGTGGTGGTATGTTTGGACCCCAAGATCACTGTCACCTAGATTGCTCTCCGCTCAACTCTTACATATTTTTTTCCTCTTTTTTGTTGTTTATTTTTATGGCTAATTTATTTTAGTATTTTAAAATCTAGTTTAGTGTCTACGTTTATAATATTTTAGGTTTTAGTTCTAACTTTTATCTTAATTTCTATTTTGATTGATATTCTATTTTATGATATTTTATTTTTTAAATGTTCTTAAGTTTTTCATATTTTAATTGGTCTTATTTCAGACTTTTATTTTTTGTTGCATTGTTTTATTTTAGATTAGTCTATTTCATGTTTTAAATTTTACTTCATTTTACTTTAAATCTACCTTGTTTTATTTGAGCGAGGAGCATTGATGCACTCAGGAAGTTGGTGCCTAGTGATCATTCAGGTCATCAGGTCGTGTGTGTGTGTGTGTGTGTGTGTGTGTGTGGGGTGTGTGTGTGTGTGTGTGTGTGTGTGTGTGTGTGTGTGTGTGTGTGTGTGAGTGTATGTGTGTGTGTGTGTGCGTGTGTGTCAGTGTGTCTGTTGTCTGTGTGTCTGCGTGCGTTCATTAGATGAACTTTCATGCAAACGCGTGTTCTGTGAATTATGGTAGTATGCACGAGTCTTCTTGAATAAAAACGGAAAACATAATATCCCCTTTCTGAAAAGTAGGATCTGATATATTTTTATGTCCAAGATCCCAAGACAGCAAAACCTTTCAAGGTATACCCTGCCTCCTCTATTCCACACCCTTAACCGACACAGGCCTAACCAGTCAGTCATACATGTCACACAGCACCATCATGTTCGTGGTGAGGTCAAAGACAGCTGCCGAATACCTGATAAAGGTAAACAGAAAAGTTTGATAGATATGACATCAATTGAAAAAGTGTGTGTATATGCATTGAACGTGGATCGTAGATAAGCATGTGCATACATACGCTCGCTTGCTTGTGTCGACGCACGTGCGCGTGTGTGTATGTGTGTGTGTGCGTTTGTCTGTGTGCGCCCGTGCGCCAGTGCGTGCGCGCGCGCGCGCGCGCGTGTGAGTGTGTGTGTGTTCCCGCGCATGTGGCAGCTCACTTGTTTAAACAATTCTATTCAAGAGGGGTCACAAAAAGTCAAGTAGAACCTTGACAGGACCACACGTAGACATTACATAATTATCTGATAATTTACATACACATAACTACCGTGACCAATGGCTTCACAGTAGTTAAGAGTTGACATTTGTATACCGCTCTTAACTATTGCATATTTGTGTTTCGCAGTTTACCAACTTTAACAATAATAATTTCAATTCGGTTATTTCGAGGATAATGAATAAGCACTTCTGTCTTTTTTACTCAGTACCCATGTGCATGCGGTTTTGTCAATATTTGTTCCCAATGGCACACATTGGCCCTCTCTCTTCGGAGGGCGAAGTTTAATCAAACAGTTTATCCCTAAGTCAGAATGCTGCTACCTAGAGGGTGGGCAAAAATGGTCCAATAGCAGAAATCTCACCATCTGTGGTCCTAGGAGCTCTAGCGCGAATCCCCCCCCCCCCACACACACCACCAAAACACCAACCAAAAAAAAACCCCCAAAAAAATAACAAAACGAAAAAACTACCACCAGCCTTGCTGAAAAACATTAACTTACAAGTATGCCTGCTTCCAACTAGAACATATTCAAACGGAAAAACCAACTATCTAAAAGTCTCTAAAATTAATTATCGACGGTACTCACATTTAGATGATGGCTGAAGTCGTATGTCACCACAGTGGCAATGACCTGCCTCCCACAAACAGCAGAAAGACGTTAACATGTCAGCCTGAAGTTTGCACTGGTGCCACGGTGTTTGTTTCATTTTCTGCCTTCGTCACTGCACAGCTCCGTCTCCACCATGAAGACGGCAGTAAGCTGCAGGTCCTCAGTCACAGTCAGTTTCTTGGCCACTGGGGGGGAGGGGGGGGGGGGGGGGGGGGTCTGGCCAGTTCTTTCTGAGTGTCACATGTAAACAAGATGGGCAGCAATTCTGATTCTTCAATCTTGCAATGGCACAGTACCGTAGATAGAGCCTCATCTTTCGCTTCTCTACCGCATTCATCACGGTGAAGATTCTGTAGACTCGGTGGAGTTTCAGGTATGGTAGGTCATGTAGGTTGTTGCCGCCAGGTTTTTGTCCATGGAGGCAACTGGCACCTTGGCTTTGGCTTCTGTTTCGGTGATCTTGCTTGTTGTCTTTTGCTTCTCTAGCGCCTTCATCATGGTGAAGATTCTGTAGACTGTAGGGGGTGGGGGTGGGGGTGGGGGGTAGGAGGGGTGCTCGAGTATGGAGTTGTCTGAGGGTAGAGTTTGAAGACAGGGAGGAGAGGGGGAAGGGGTGACGCTCCTTGCCATGTCAGCCGTTTGTGAAAGGTCACCCCGAAGGAAGGTGGCGTTATCCTCAACAGGCAGGGCTTTTCCATTGATAGGTAGGGTGGCTCTTCTGATCGTTTGTTGAGAGGCGGCTGGAGATAGTTTTGTCATCTTTTTGGTGTGTTCCTGTAAACATCAAACTTTCAGTTAGTTTTTGATATGGATGCACTTTATTGATGTGCTTATAGCACAGCGGGTTTTTTCATGGTTTTTATTGCATCCCATTTATACCTCTATTCTGAGTTTGGGGGGGGGGGGTGTGGGCGCCCATGAGCAAAGGTAAACTGTCCGACAAAGTTATTTTCACTACAATTAACTTGAAAATGTGTGTTTTTTTGTTCCCTAGGCATAAGCTCCAAGGTTCATCAATGGTGACAGTGTATGTGACCATTTACCCATCATAAAGGTAGCTGCATTCCAGTTTGGGGTGTAATGTATAAACACGATATCAGTGAGCATGGGATTTTAAAAAAATCATCGTTCCTGTTTGAATGTAGTAAGCCTACTCTTCCGACATGTTGAACGTGTTTGCAAGATTTGCGTGTATTCTCACAGGCACCTGGGTTTATAGTCTTATCTGAAAGACTTTTGGGGAGTGGAATCGGTACTGATGTTAACTGCAAATGTCAGATCACAAACCCAACGCTCTAACCACTAGCTACACATCCCTGCCTCAGTGAAAAGACAGAGTTCAAATAAACATCAATCCAGAATGGTAAATGACTCTTTGGTTTCAGTTTCCTCATGAACAGATGGTTATTTATCACATTCTCAATAGACAGACCCTGGCCAGGTAAAAAGAAAACGACCCACAAAGGTCAGGTATGAAAAAAAGACCACCCAAATTCTGGTCATATCTTGAGGAATAATAATATATAGCAGTTAAATCAGTCCAGTGTTCCATGACTCCTACAGAAATCAATTCAGAAAGTCCTTACACCAGAGGGGGCACAGAAATCTTACCCAACAATCGTACTAATCATTCTACCCAGTCTTTTGAAACTTCAGAATACACAGTTTACTTTTCCCTTTTTTGCTTTGCCTTTTAACATATTTCTATTTCAAACATGTGAATAATCATAGATAACCAACTAAATTATTGAGAAGAACAATACACACAATAAAACAAAGTTACCTGTAGCCTCAGGTCAAAACTGGCGCCGACACACAGGTTTGATTTTCTGATGTGGAGGACACGAACTGTACCAGTGGTGGCCAAATGGAAAGTGAAGTGTCCAACAAGGAACACAGTGCTCAGTCACACCTCTGTGCAAAGGTGACACAACACGAGTTGTGTTCTTCCTGATCCTGGACATATGCCTTGACAGGTCCCGGCTGGCCCTCCTCTCTCTCTCTCTTTTGAGGGGGGGGGGGGGTGTTGTTTGTTGTACTTTGTTGTTGTTTTTTTTTAGGGGGGAGGGGGCTGCTATTCCTTAATCAGGGCAAGGGCGAATGAAAAAAAGGTTTGGGCATGTTATTCCTTGGAAAATAAAATTATCATTCATCTTGATTCATTCATCATTTCATTCATTCATTCATTCATTCTCTCATCTCTTCTCTCTTCTCTCTTCTCTCTTCTCTTCTCTCTCTCTCTCTCTCTCTCTTCAATGAGACCTTTCACAGAGATCCCTTGTGAAAACGTAAACAGAACAGCTTGCGTGCACGTTAAAATCTGTTCTGCTTTTTGGAAGAGTAGGCCATTGTGTGCCGGTGGGAAAAGATGACAAAACTGCATACACACGGGACCGGATATAAAAATGCACAGGAGTGCTTATTTCATTATCCTCAGAATAAATCATTCAATAAATACATAGATACATAAATACATAAAGAAAGAAAGAAAGAAAAAAAAGAGAAAGAAATGGGTAGAGGAGAAATGTATGCATACCTTTGTCTCTGATTCACACACACACACACACACACACACACACACACACACACCACACACACACACACACACACACACACACACACACACCACTCCTCTCTCTCTCTCTCTCTCTCTCTCTCTCTCCTCTCTCTCTCTCTCTCTCTCTCTCTCTCTCTCTCTCTCAGCATGCCCTTGCATGGGTTATAAAAGGGCCACTGCACCTGCTAGATAGAGAGAAGTGCAGTGTGGCAGGTTTGATTCCCATTTGAGCCCAGACTTTTACCTTATCCACTAGACCTCGAGTGGTGGTCTGAGAGCTAGTCTTTTGGAGGAGACAATAAACCAGGCCTTATATGCAATGCATGTGTTCAGCGCACGTAAAAGAACCCACGGAACAAGAATGTTGTCCCTGGCAAAATTCCTTAGACAAATCTAAACTAATAGGAAAACAAACGTTCAAGCAGAGAGAAAAAACAGTTGGCGGCGCTGCTCTTAGGCTACAGTTTTCGAAGGGGAAAGTAGAAAAGCTATTCTCTCTCTCTCTGATAAGGGCGGGGACTGGATGTAAAAAAGCACGAGTGTTTGTTTATTCATTATTCTCGAAAAAAAAAGGATTTGATCCTTTCTCTCTCCTGTTTGTCGGGAAACACAGCTGTTCATTGTTTAAAGCATTTGAAAAAAAATATGATTTAGTATCAATTTTCATCATTGTTAAGACAATTATCAACTACTGTTTATTTGCCATTTTTTTTGCCATTAAATTTGGCATTCACTTTAAAAAAACATGCCTAATGTGGGGAGATAGAGTGATGTTTTCTTCTAATCCAATTTACTCAAAAATTCATCAAAATGAAGATTCATATGTAAAAATACTTTTTGCTACTTTTATTGTACTTTGTTTAAAACTTTTTGTTGCATCTTTAAAATAGTGAACACAGTTGCCAGAGATCTCATTTTGAGAAAATTGGCTTTTAAAATGAGATGTCAACTAGAACTAGAAGTGGATGTTTTGAGCAGTATTATTTACTTCTTAATAAAGCAACACCCCCACCAATATCATATTGTTGATTGAGCCAGTCTGTAAATATGTTTTCCCGTTTACTTAGGGAGCTACAATCAATGGCCTAAATTGAAACTATACTATATGTAAGCTATGCTATATTGTCAGGCTGCAGGAACAATCTGATGCCCCCAACACCTATACTTATTATTTTGAACCATTGTTTCAATAAAAAGCGATTTTCAATTTACAAGATATGTTTTTGTCTGTAATTCAGAGGTGTGCAAGACTCACTCATGTATGTTACCCCTCACACACGCCCAACTTTTCTCAAAGTGTGCATAACACTGATTTATTAACTGCGCTGGCAGGATCTGCTATTGTTGAAAAATAATGCGAAAAGTATAGGGACAAGAACAAGAGTATTCTTGTGTGTGTTATGTGTACCTTATGGCAGCTTCAAACACATGGCGTGACGCTTATAATTGTCTCCCCCTGATTAAAGAACGCTGTTGTCTTCTTTGGGATGACTAAAATTCATAAATGCTTGCTCTGTCATGGGAGTCAATCATGCGCATGCGCAAGCTTCCTAATTATTTCCCTTGATTCAAGAATGAGGTTGCCTTCTTTGGGGCATTATCTAAAAATCATTAACCCTGACATCTATTGCTTTTTTATTATCGAATTCTGCTGTCCCACGCCCTGTCCAAATATGACAGGTGAGATCGTTGAAAATATATAGCAGTAAAATTAATGTTCAATACCTTACAGCTCTTCACTCAGTTATAAATAAAAAAAATCAAACACAACAAATAAATTAAACATACACATGTATGCATTTTGGGGATGACAAGAAGATTTGCTTCAGTTTGATCATGGATAGAATGGAATGATCATTTTCAATCTGTCTGTATGAAATTTACATTTACGCGTATTGGTGCAATTCGAAAGTACCTGTCCGCTGATGCAACATCCAAACTTGTCACTTCTCTTATTCTTTCAGGGCGGACTATGCGATTCTCTTTTGGCTGGTCTGCTAGCATCATCTATCCACTCCCTTCAACGTATACAAAACTCTGCAGCTCGTCTGGTCCTCAGAAAGAAAAAAATCTGAGCACTTTACCCCTCTCTTGTAATCTCTCCACTGGCTACCCCTACAACAGAGAGTAAACTACAAGATCAGTACCCTCTGTTACAAATGTTTCCACAATACTGCACCCTCCTACCTCTGTGAATGTCTTCACCTGTACACACCTTCTCGCTCCCTCCGCTCCGCCGCAGATACGCTGTCCTTAAGAATACCCAGATTCAACCTATCTACCATTGGCAGCCGCTCTTTCTCTGTTTCTGGTCGGTTGATCTGGAATGACCTCCCTCTCTCCCTCCGGCTAAAGCCTACTTATGACACTTTGAAATCCAACCTCAAGACACACTTATTTCAAACCTAAGATTCTCTCATTCGTTTCCATCTCTTACCTGTCCCTGTCTTCAACATCTACCTGCCAAAGTATATAACCTTTGTAAGTGCGTGCGCGCAGGCGCTCTTGTGTGTGTTTGTGTGTGTGTGTGTGTGTGTGTGTGTGTGTGTGTGTGTGTGTGTGTGTGTGTGTGTGTGTGTGTGTGTGTGTGCGTGCGTGTGCGCGCATGTGTGTACATTCGAATTTGCTAAAACTATAAATTGTTATTGATTGCTTGTGTGTTTTATAGGTCGAATGCAAACACTTTGTTTTTACAAGATATAGCGCTATATAAATTCCATGTATTATTATTATTATTATTATTATTATTATTATTATTATTATTATTATTATTATTATTATTATTATTATTATGATTATGATGATGATGATGATTATTATTATTAGATAATGTTTTTTTCCCTCCGTTTTCGTTTTCTTCATAACATGTTTTGGTTTCTTTCGGGATTGCGCGTGTGTGTGTGTGTGTCTGTGTGGTTTGGGTTTTTGTCGTTGCTCTTGTGGTTGATGTAATTTCAATGTTAGGCGATGCACAACACTCCATATTACAACAAATATGTTGTATAAAAAATATAAACAATTCTCTCTCTCTTCTCTCTCTCTCTCTCTCTCTCTCTCTCTCTCTCTCTCTCTCTCTCTCTCTCTCTCTCTCTCTCTCTCTCTCTCTCTCTCTCTCTCTCTCTCTCTCTCTCTCTCTCTCTCTCTCTCTCTCTCATAGCACATATATAATTAAAAACATAAATTTTATGATGTAATCATAAGATTGATATGATATTAGGGTATATATATCCCAAAATATGTGCCTGACAGCGGATAGAGTATTCGTGTATTTTTTATGATTTTATTCAGAATTCAAGGCATATATTTTCCTTAGAATGCAGTTTATTGATGAAATGTATCAGAACCGGTGTAAATGTGTGTGTGTGTGTGTGTGTGTGTGTGTGTGTGTGTGTGTGTGTGTGTGTGTGTGTGTGTGTGTGTGTGTGTGTGTGTGTGCGTGCGTGTGTGTGTGAGAGGTGTGTGTGTGTGTGCGAGCGTGCGTGTGTGTATGTGTGTGTGTATGTGTGTGTGTGAGTGTGTATGTGTGTGAGTGCGTGTGTATGTGTGTGTTTGTGTGTGCATGTGTGTGTGAGTGTGTGTGTATGTGTGTGTGTTTGTGTGTTTGTGTGTGTGTGTGTGTGTGTGTGTGTGTGTGTGTGTGTGTGTGTGTGTGTGTGTGTGTGTGTGGTGAGTATATGTTTGTGTGTATATGTGTGTGTGAGAGTGTGTTTGTGTGTCTGTGTGTGCGTGTGTGTGTGTGAGTGTGAGTGTGTGAGTGTGAGTGTATGTTTGTGTGTGTATGTGTGTGTGAGAGTGTGTTGTGTGTCTGTGTATGTGTCTGTGTGTGTATGTCTGTGTGTCTGTGTGTGTGTCTGTGCGTGAGTGAGTGTGAGTGTATGTAAAACATTATCCGATTGAAAAAAATGATATGCCTATTTTTTTGAAACATCTAGGATGTTTTATGTTTTTTTTTTCTTTTCTTTTTTTTATCATAACTTTATTGGTAGTATGTCTCCCCCCCCCCCCTCCAATAAGGATGCTAGTTTTAAAAAAAAAATCCCCTTTTATCCAAATGTATGATTTATATTACATGTACAATTTTTGATAGATAGTGGTGGATTGATGTTTTCGGTTGTTTATTTCATTTTGTTCTCTTGTTTGCTCCTTATCTACTAACGTTTTTCTTTCTTTCCATAATCAAAATTTTTTTATTGTTACTTCTGATTTTTGTCTTCTGAAAGAGTGCATTTTATTACCTTATCATATATAGTGTCCTTTATTCTTGTGTGTTGTTTGGCACTGCGTAAAGTCTTATTGTTTAGTATATTTTCAACTTGATGTATCCCTGAAAAGGGCGGGGACTGGATGTAAAAAAGCACACGAGTGCTTATCTATTATCCTCGAATAAAAGACTTTGCCTTGCCTTGCCTTGCCTTGTCTCTTCCACTTTCACAAATACTAGCATAAACTTATTACATAGAAACGTTTTGGCTCTTTTGCTGAATTTGAAATTGTATTCCTGTGGTCTAAATAAGGACAGTTCTTTTGTTTATTTTTGTTTGGGTTTGGGTTTCCTCTTTTTTGTTTTTGTTGGAATTTTTTCTGTTTTGCTGGATTCTTTTTGTTGGCTTTTTTTTGTTTGTTTGGTTTTTGCTTTTGTTTTTTCCCCTTACGCATTTGCTACGCCTTATCAGGACTTTTAAATTCATATTCTTAACATGACTTGAAAAATGTTATGTTTGGATATATCATAGGGTATTACGTCTCAATGTTGATGTTTTGCAATGTTTGTTTGCTATAGTTAGGATTTTTGTTGGGCTTTTTAAATTCATAATATTGTTTTAAAGTCAGAAAGAGTGATACAAATGTGACGCTCCACCACGAAATGAGTCGCTGAGCACATTACCCAATTTTGTGCTAGGAGCCATTAAAGGCAGGTGGGGGTCAAGTTGTCAATTTTGATATTTTGATCGATTATTAAACTATATCTATTATTCTACCTTGTAATGAAATATCAAGTCATAATTCTTATTCCTTTTGCTTTTAAATGTGTTTTGGAAACATCTAAGCCCTCATTCTAACAACCTGTTACGAAAATAAACTTGCCCGTTTCTCATTTTGTCATATCCTGCAGTCTACCGTTTCAGTTTGTAATAACTTTGCACAGAATTGTCCAATTTTCTATTTTTTGCATTGAATAGCCCTTTAATTGCAAATTAATAACTTGTAAATAACTAAAAAGTGACCTCTGGTGCAATGCGACTCCGTATGTGGTGGAGCGTCACAAATGTTCTGATAAAGATCATTTTGGCTTGGGCTGTTCTCTTCTTTGCTGTCCCCTCACTATTTTAATCTATTTGATTTACTTAATTATAATAAGTGAACCTCTCTTGGCATGAATGTTTGGGACAGTTTGGGATTTTGTGTTTTTGAACATATATCCCTCTTTTTTGTTTATTTCATTATCAATGTATCCAGTTGGGGATTATTTGTTTGTTGAATGTATACCTGTCTCTCATTTTTTTTTAAAAATCATAGATTGAACTTTATTGTAGGTGATAGTGGTTTTTATGGGAGAGGGGGTTACTATCACTTTTTTGGTTTTGGGTTTGGGTTTGTTTTTCGGGTTGGGTTTTTTTTTCGGGGGGGGGGGGGGGGGGGGTCTTTTTTTTTTATATTGGGGGTGGCATTTGTTTTTTGGGTTTTTAGTTATTTTTTTTCTAATCAGGGCAAGGGCCAGACGAAAAAGGAAGTATGTGAATACTTATTCTGCAACCCTTGAAAACTAATAAAGATTATTCATTCATTCATTCATTCTTTCATTCATTCATTCATTCATTCAATCATTCATTAATTCAATCATTTATTCTCTCTCTCTCTCTCTCTCTCTCTCTCTCTCTCTCTCTCTCTCTCTCTCTCTCTCTCTCTCTCTCTCTCTCTCTCTCTCTCTCTCTCTCTCTCTCTCTCTCTCTCTCTCTCTCTCTCTCTCTCTCTCTCTCTCCTCTCTCTCTCCCTCTCTCTGTGTACCATGCTTCCTTCCGACAAAATATGGCCATTTGAGAGCGGGGTTGCCATCTTCAGGCTAGCGGTGTGGCCACAAGTCCAGCGCCACACATATCAAAAATGGTTGTAAAGATTGTATGCATAGACTTGGGCATAGTCGTGGTGCCGTGGGCTCTGTAACTGTGCTTTTAAGCAAAACTGGCACTCAGATATGGAAAATAAAAATAAATATAGCTGGTTCTTTTCTTTCAAATCTGTCTTTCAGACGGAAAAATATCTAAAAGTAATATATGATAAATGGCACAGGATTAATTTTGTTCGATTCAGGTTAAGAACTTTGGGTTTTAATGCTAACAAAAGATGGTTCCAGACTGAGACATCCATATTTAAATTTTTTAATTTTATTATTAATTCTTTTATATCGAGGATAATGGAATAAGCATTCATGTGCTTTTTTTCATCCAGTCCCCTTGTGTATGCAGTTGTGTAAATATTGTCATCTGTTCCCACCGGCACACAATGGCCTACTCTTACGAAGAGCGGAACACAGTTACCATGCCCATTATGTGGTCATAATGTTGATGATGAAGTTTCTTTTCTGTTCCAATGTAAAGCATATGGAACTATACGTAATAAACATACTTTTCTAAATCTACAATCTGCAGAAATTCAAGATATTGTTTCTATTTTGTCATCTGAAAATGAACATGTGATTAAATCTGTTGCTAAGTTTATCGCAGAAGCACAAAAATTAAGACAAAGCCAAGTCACCACCAATTGTATTAATATGAATTGATATAGTAACAGTACCAGTAGCAATGTATTCTCGAGTAAGCAGATTTCAAAAAGGTTGATATCTATCATATGTAATTTGAATGGATGGTCGATCTGAAAGTGGTCGTTTGTTATTGCATTTCAGTTTACTTTTTCTTTTCTTTGAATGTACTGGGTGATTTGTAACTGTATAGACGTCAGTGTTATAATTAGGTTGTTACAAGTGGATGGTTCATTCCTTTTTGCCAAATTCAATTATATTGATCACGTACTTTACTTTCTGTTTACTGTTTCTAAAAAAAAAAATGTGTTACCTCCCTTGTCAAAAGGCCTAGTTGGGCAATGACAGTAAGTTGTTAAAGCGTCTCTCTCTCTCTCTCTCTCTCTCTCTCTCTCTCTCTGAATGACATGGTTATATTTGGTGAAAACACTTGTCTGCTGTGGTAAATATTTTGAAAATGCAACAGTTTGTCAGTATTGTAACTACTTTGGAAATAGAATTCCGAAAGGAAAATAACTTCAATTGACATATTATACGATGTGCCGGATATTTCTATTTTGTATGTTAGAAAGTGCCAGCCTTTATTTAGTCATGATTTTGGAATATACGTATTCAAGAGTGTACAGTGCTGAGTACACACCAAGGTATACGACAAAGTCCTACCAAAGTATACAAGAAGTTGTATTATTGTTCGACTATTTTTGACATCTTTCCATTTTTGCCCCTCAAAGTGTATTGTGGCATGAGGCCGATGTATATTAAATAATTTCAGTGCATCTCGTCAGTTTGGTTTTCTCGTCTACTGAGTTCCTTCTCTCGTGTCTCTGCTGTTGTCTGAAGATCTCTGAGTGATCAATTCAAATTCTGAAAAGGTGAATGAATAATGCTTCTCTTTGTTGTATGTATGCATGTATGTATGTATGTATGCATTGTATGCATATTATATATATTATATATTATTATATATATATATATATATATATTATTATATATTATATTATATATATATATATATTATAATAATATAATATTAATATTCATAATGGTCTAGAATGATGTAGTTACCAAAGCTAAACTAATCTGCAAAGTTGCATTTTGACACCCATCTGCCGGTTAAAATAAGTCAGCAAAAGAATGCTGCACTTGAGACGAAATTCCCTATGTAGAAACAAAAATACAATGTTCACTTGTCTTGATCACGTCGTTTTTCCAAATCCAGCACTAAGCCTAGATTTCATGAAGGCCCCAGCATGAGGCACATGGAAGGTTGTCTTGTAACTTGTATCTGTTTCCTAGTAGTCGGAGTTCAAAGTGTCACATCTGCCCTTGGAAGTTGGCTTCAGCTTCAAATTCTTGCTCCAAATGAATATTTACCTCCCTGGAAAAGTTTGTTGTCTGCTAGTCCTTGTTCATAATATCCGCGTACTCACACGTATTCAAACCTTTCTTTTTTTTCAGAACAAAAATGTATCTTTAGTTTATCATCCAACTTAATGAGAATACTTTAGATAGACAAGCTTTCACTTTCAAGGATTTTCAAGGAGGAATTCATCACAGGTTGTCTCCTGATCATTTTCAACAGGACTCAAGGTCTTGGATCTAATATTATCTTTTTTTTAATCCAAAATCGCAATACGGAATTCCGTGAAAACGAAAGTATGGATCGGTGGTCTAGGTGGTAACGCACCATGCCTAAAAAGCAAAAAGTCCGGGTCGGAGTGTGTGGTGGTTTGTACCCCGTTTGGACCCAAACTTTTTCCCCATCCATTATACGCTAAGTGGTGGTCTGGGCGCTAGTCTTTCAGATGAGACGATAAACCGAGGTCCCGCGTGTTACACATCACTATTTAGTGCACGTAAAAGAACCACGGCAACAAGGGGGTTGACCCTGGCAAAGTTATGTAGAAAAAAAGCCACTCTGATGGGGAAACAAATACTGTTGCATGCAGGAAAAAGAAAAAAAAATGGGTAGGCGCGCACATGTGGCGACGCGCTCTCCATGGGGAGAGCAGCCCGAATTTCACGCAGAGAAATCTACTGTGACATAAAGTGGTACAAAATACACACACAAAAAACCCATGATGTAAACACACACACACAAACACACAGAGACACACAACACACACACACAACACAACACACACACACACACACATCCTTCGGATGAGACTTTAAACCGAGGCCCCGAGTGCGAACGCACGCAGAACATCTTGCGCACACGTTAAATCCTGTTCCGCTTTTCGTAAGAGTAGGCCATCGCGTGCCGGTGGGAACAGATGACATTTACAAAACTGCATACACACGGGGAGTGGATGTAAAAAAGCACAAGAGTGTTATTCCATTATCCTCGATATAAAAGAAAAAAAAAAAGAACACAAACAACACAAAGCTGTCAGGGTCTAATATCAGATCACCACATCAGCAGATGGTGGGCTATTCCTAGATAAGATATATTAAAATACATATTTATGACTGTATAAACTTGGGTCATACCTCATTTATAATAACAATAACATCAGTGACACCGCCATCTCCCCACCTCACGCACACATTATACTGATTTCAGTTACAACTGAAAAAAAAAAAAAAGCCTTCTTAGCTTTCCTTTCATTTTTGAATGGATGGTGGTCGAGAGGTAACGGGCCTGCCAAAGAATGTGAAAAGTCCGGGTCGGAAGTGTGCGGTGGTTTGACCCCCGTTCCAGGCCCCAAACTTTCCCCCCATCCATTAGACCATGAGTGGTGGTCTGGGTGCTAGTCTTTCAGATGAGACGATAAACCGAGGTCCCATGTCTTACAAAAAATATTTAGCTCATGTAAAAGAATCCACGGCAACAAGAGAGTTGTCCCTGGCAAAATTTTGTAGAAAACAGCCACACTGATAGGGAAGCAAGTACTGCTGCAGATGGGAAAGAAAAAAAAGTGGGTGGCATGCTCTGTGGCGACGGCTCTCCAGGGAGAGCAGCCCGAGCTTCACAGAGAAATGTGCGTGACTAGTGGTGTGAAAGTGTAAAAAGGTGACATAAAGCCACTACAAACACGTCAGTGAAACAGAAAAGAGAGGCGTAAAGGAAAGATCACTGTACAAGTTTACAAATCGTCTTCAAATCACTTTATGTCACAGCAGATTTCTTTGCGTGAAATTCGGGCTGCTCTTCCCGGAAGAGCGCGTCGCCACAAGTACAGCGCCTACCCATTATTTATTTTTTATTTGTCTCCCTATCAGAGTGCTTTTTTCCTACAGAATTTTGCCAGGGACAAACCTCTTGTTGCCGTGGGTTCTTTCACGTGCGCTAAATAATGATGTGTAAACACGGGACCTGGGTTTATTGTCTCATCCGAAAGACCACCACTCATGATTAATGGATGGAGGAAAAGTTTTGGGGGCCAAATGGGACTCAAACCATTGCACATTTTGATCCGAACTTTTCGTTTTCTAGGGGGTCAGCTCTATGTTCCCTCAGCTATGTTCCCTCAGCTCTATGTTCCCTCAGCTCTATGTTCCCTCAGTCTATGTTCCCTCAGCTCTATGTTCCCTCAGTCTATGTTCCCTTAGCTCTACTTTTCATATGGTTCATATGCTTCCACTGAAAACCAGGGATTCTGTACTAAAAATTATTACTTGACTTGGGTACTGGTCACTCTGACCATTAGTTGACTCTGGTCATCATGTAACTTGAGGGAACATAGAACTGAGGGAACATAGAGCTGAGGGAACATAGAGCTGAGGGAACATAGAGCTGAGGGAACATAGACATGCTGCCCTTTCTAGACAGGCGCATTACCTCTAGACCACCGAAACACTTAATTTATGAAATAATTATACTTTTAGATATGTTTGAAAATGACCTTTGTTTTTGGTAAGTTTCAAAGTTTTGGGAGCCTATCCTGAATACAAGAAGCTCGATTTGTACAGTTTGTCCTTGGGTCTTGAAATATTCGCAAGTGGTTGTGTCTATCTTGTTATTTTGTTTAAACATTTGATTATGTAGGGATGTGCAATAACTAGGCTTTGATCTGCATTTAAGAGAATTAGCTTGTACCTTTCTATCCTAAATTGTTCATTTGTACTTTGGGTTAAGATAGTTAATGAAGTTTATCTCTGTTTCAGTATCTTAGTTTACCAAAAGGGAAGTTTAATTCTTTCTTATACAGGAGCATGTTTGTCCTACACTTAAAGAGAATGTAATAATCCAATGCACCCTTGTGTGTGTGTGCGCGTGCATGCGTGGTGCGTGCACACGAGTGCAGCGTTGCGACCTCATTTTAGATCTATCAGGTGGCAGATAAAGCAGCACGGTTTTTGTGTTGAAATTCAAATTGGGGGGTGGGGGGGGGGGTGAAGTGGCGGCCCAGCTTATTTTCAAACAAGGTGCTGCCTTGCTGTGATTGGTGGATGAATTTAGGACACTGACAGGAGTTGGGAATGTGACCCCATTCTGTGAAAGAGAAGTTGGCGGCAGTTTGCTTAAGTGTCTGCTAAAGTCTCTTTACAATCTGGGTTATCAGATGGACAGATATCCAGTGGGCATAAGGGGGGGGGGGGGTATCATATAGATAGCATTACTACTTTCTGGAAATTCTCTGCTAATTCTCTTTTCAAATTCTCTTTTCTATATCACTCATTGCTTCTGCCTTGGTCCAATAGACAAAATCTATTGTCTGCCTTCATGGTCCATTTGCTTGTTTTTTGCAGAAAAACAAGATTACAGTTCTCTCCTACACTGAGAAACAATGCACTGGGCCTGACTTGTGAGGTGCTTTACAGCAGCTCTAGACATGTTTTGCTATTATGACAGACTTTGTTACTACTGTGTGAGCATTCAAAGAACAAAATGTGGGATGGAAGGGGAGTGGTAAAAAGGGTGTAAGTTTGTAGCAGTTTGTGTCTGCCATTCTGTGCATGCATGTCATCTATCTGTATGAAAGAATGTTATGCATGTATATGTTTGTATGAATGAATGTTCCTATCATGTACGGTATATGTTTGCATGAATGTCTCCCTACATGCGAGTGTGCATGGGGGTGTGTATGTGTGTTTCAAAGGCATCACTGGACAGTAAAAAAATGCTATATCCAAACATACATACATGAAAAACTAGTCTAATGAATTGGAGAATCTTTAGATTCAAACAATACCCAAGCAGCAACCTCTTACCTTCACTACAGGTGTGTAAAGACTGAAGTTTTAGGGCACCTATTTGTGCAGGTGTTTGTTTGGGTGGAAGATGGAGGTGAAAGATCTATACTGCTGCTGCTGTTGATGAAAGCAAGCTACCTGATGGAAACAGACATGGAAAAGAAAAAACACAACCGGGATGTCGAATTCGCGCGCTTTTAGATAGGTTTATATGCTCAGAGAAGATACACCAGAAAGTTTTTATACACAGCAGCAGTTGGTGTTGGTAAAGGACTATTCTCATTGGTGGTTATTTCCGTACAACAGCCACGTATTCCGGGAGGTTTACAGTGTGCGCGCATGTGGCGGGACCCTGCAGATCCCTGTGGTGCATGATATGGCTGTATATTGTCATTATTAGTGTGCGCCCTGCTTGGTTTTCGGTGCGTACACTCTACCCGATTTGCTTGCCGCAAACAGCTTTCTCAGGCTCTTTGGGGCTGCGGTGTCGCCACAAGTCCGGCGCCACACACACGGAAGATGGTAGGGGAGGGCGTATGCATACAGTGCCATGTTGTCCTGGTGCTTGGGGTCTGTAAGTGCAAAGTCGGGGCAGGACGGGCCTGAAAACGGCTTTTCGGGGCCGTCTGTTGCCCCAAACGGCACGCTTTTTGGCAGGGGTTGGGTATGCATGCACGCGCGCGTCGCGCGCTGGTGTTTGTCAGTGTGTTTGTTTGTGTGCGCGCATGTGGCGGGGACCCTGCAGATCCCTGTGGTGCATGATATGGCTGTATATTGTCATTATTAGTGTGCGCCCTGCTTGGTTTTCGGTGCGTGCACTCTACCCGATTTCCCTTGCCGCAAACAGCTTTCTCAGGGTCTTTGGGGCTGCGGTGTCGCCACAAGTCCGGCGCCACACACACGGAAGATGGTAGGGGAGGGCGTATGCATACAGTGCCATGTTGTCCTGGTGCTTTTGGGGTCTGTCAAGGTGCCCAAAGTCGGGGCAGGACGGGCCTGAAAACGGCTTTTCGGGCGCCGTCTTTGCCCCAAACGGCAGCTTTTTGGCAGGGGTTGGGTATGCATGCACGCGCGCGTCCGCGCGCTGGTGTTTGTCAGTGTGTTTGTTTGTGTGCGCGCATGTGGCGGGGACCCTGCAGATCCCTGTGGTGCATGATATGGCTGTATATTGTCATTATTAGTGTGCGCCCTGCTTGGTTTTCGGTGCGTACACTCTACCCGATTTCTTGCCGCAAAAGCTTCCGGCTCTTTGGGGCTGCGGTGTCGCCACAAGTCGGCGCCACACACACGGAAGATGTGGGGAGGGCGTAGCATACGTGCCATGTTGTCCTGGTGATTTGGGTCTGTAAGGTGCCGGAGTCGGGGCAGGACGGGCCTGAAAACGCCTTTCGGGCCCCGTCTGTGCCCCAAACGGCACCTTTTTGGCAGGGGGTTGGGTATGCATGCACGCGCGCGTCGCGCGCTGGTGTTTGTCAGTGTGTTTGTTTGTGTGCGCGCATGTGGCGGGGACCCTGCAGACCCTGTGGTGCATGATATGGCTGTATATTGTCATTATTAGTGTGCGCCCTGCTTGGTTTTCGGGCGTACACTCTACCGATTTCTTGCCGCAAACAGCTTCCGGCTCTTTGGGGCTGCGGTGTCGCCACAAGTCGGCGCCACACACACGGAGAATGTGGGGAGGGCGTACATACGTGCCATGTTGTCCTGGTGATTTGGGGTCTGTAAGGTGCCGGAGTCGGGGCAGGACGGGCCTGAAAACGCCTTTCGGGCCCCGTCTGTGCCCAAACGGCACCTTTTTGGCAGGGGGTTGGGTATGCATGCACGCGCGCGTCGCGCGCTGGTGTTTGTCAGTGTGTTTGTTTGTGTGCGCGCATGTGGCGGGGACCCTGCAGATCCCTGTGGTGCATGATATGGCTGTATATTGTCATTATTAGTGTGCGCCCTGCTTGGTTTTCGGTGCGTACACTCTACCCGATTTCTTGCCGCAAACAGCTTTCTCGGCTCTTTGGGGCTGCGGTGTCGCCACAGTCCGGCGCCACACACACGGAAGATGGTAGGGGAGGGCGTATGCATACGTGCCATGTTGTCCTGGTGATTTGGGGTCTGTAAGGTGCCGGAGTCGGGCAGGACGGGCCTGAAAACGCCTTTCCGGGCCCCGTCTGTGCCCCAAACGGCACCTTTTTGGCAGGGGGTTGGGTATGCATGCACGCGCGCGTTCCGCGCGCTGGTGTTTGTCAGTGTGTTTGTTTGTGTGCGCGCATGTGGCGGGGACCCTGCAGATCCCTGTGGTGCATGATATGGCTGTATTTTTGTCATTATTAGTGTGCGCCCTGCTTGGTTTTCGGGGCGTACACTCTACCCGATTTGCTTGCCGCAAACTAGCTTCTCGGCTCTTGGGGCTGCGGTGTCGCCACAGTCCGGCGCCACACACACGGAGATGTAGGGGAGGGCGTAGCATACGTGCCATGTTGTCCTGGTGATTTGGGGTCTGTAAGGTGCCGGAGTCGGGGCAGGACGGGCCTGAAAACGCCTTTCCGGGCCCCGTCTGTGCCCCAAACGGCACCTTTTTGGCAGGGGGTTGGGTATGCATGCACGCGCGCGTCCGCGCGCTGGTGTTTGTCAGTGTGTTTGTTTGTGTGCGCGCATGTGGCGGGGACCCTGCAGATCCCTGTGGTGCATGATATGGCTGTATATTGTCATTATTAGTGTGCGCCCTGCTTGGTTTTCGGTGCGTACACTCTACCCGATTTCTTGCCGCAAACTAGCTTCCTCGGCTCTTTGGGGCTGCGGTGTCGCCACACGTCCGGCGCCACACACACGGAAGAATGTAGGGGAGGGCGTATCGCATACGGTGCCATGTTGTCCTGGTGATTTGGGGTCTGTAAGGTGCGGAGTCGGGGCAGGACGGGCCTGAAAACGCCTTTCCGGGCCCCGTCTGTGCCCCAAACGGCACCTTTTTGGCAGGGGGTTGGGTATGCATGCACGCGCGCGTCCGCGCGCTGGTGTTTGTCAGTGTGTTTGTTTGTGTGCGCGCATGTGGCGGGGACCCTGCAGATCCCTGTGGTGCATGATATGGCTGTATATTGTCATTATTAGTGTGCGCCCTGCTTGGTTTTCGGGGCGTACACTCTACCCGATTTGCTTGCCGCAAACTAGCTTCCTCGGCTCTTTGGGCTGCGGTGTCGCCACACGTCCGGCGCCACACACACGGAAGATGGTAGGGGAGGGCGTATGCATACAGTGCCATGTTGTCCGGTGATTTGGGGTCTGTAAAGGTGCCGGAGTCGGGGCAGGACGGGCCTGAAAACGGCTTTGCGGGCCCCGTCCTGTGCCCCAAACGGCACCTTTTTGGCAGGGGGTTGGGTATGCATGCACGCGCGCGTTCCGCGCGCTGGTGTTTGTCAGTGTGTTTGTTTGTGTGCGCGCATGTGGCCGGGGCCCTGCAGATCCCTGTGGTGCATATATGGCTGTATATTGTCATTATTAGTGTGCGCCCTGCTTGGTTTTCGGGCGTACACTCTACCCGATTTGCTTGCCGCAAACTAGCTTTCCTCGGCACTTTGGGGCTGCGGTGTCGCCACACGTCCGGCGCCACACACACGGAAGAATGTAGGGGAGGGCGTATGCATACAGTGCCATGTTGTCCTGGTGATTTGGGGTCTGTAAAGGTGCCGGAGTCGGGGCAGGACGGGCCTGAAAACGCTTTGCGGGCCCCGTCTGTGCCCCAAACGGCACCTTTTTGGCAGGGGGTTGGGTATGCATGCACGCGGGCGTCCGCGCGCTGGTGTTTGTCAGTGTGTTTGTTTGTGTGCGTGATGTAGGGGAGGGCGTCGCATACGGTGCCATGTTGTCCTGGTGATTTGGGGTCTGTAAAGGTGCCGGAGTCGGGGCAGGACGGGCCTGAAAACGCCTTTCCGGGCCCCGTCTGTGCCCCAAACGGCACCTTTTTGGCAGGGGGTTGGGTATGCATGCACGCGCGCGTCCGCGCGCTGGTGTTTGTCAGTGTGTTTGTTTGTGTGCGCGCATGTGGCGGGGACCCTGCAGATCCCTGTGGTGCATGATATGGCTGTATATTGTCATTATTAGTGTGCGCCCTGCTTGGTTTTCGGGGCGTACACTCTACCCGATTTGCTTGCCGCAAACTAGCTTCCTCGGCTCTTTGGGGCTGCGGTGTCGCCACACGTCCGGCGCCACACACACGGAAGAATGTAGGGGAGGGCGTACGCATACGGTGCCATGTTGTCCTGGTGATTTGGGGTCTGTAAAGGTGCCGGAGTCGGGGCAGGACGGGCCTGAAAACGCCTTTCCGGGCCCCGTCTGTGCCCCAAACGGCACCTTTTTGGCAGGGGGTTGGGTATGCATGCACGCGCGCGTCCGCGCGCTGGTGTTTGTCAGTGTGTTTGTTTGTGTGCGCGCATGTGGCCGGGACCCTGCAGATCCCTGTGGTGCATGATATGGCTGTATATTGTCATTATTAGTGTGCGCCCTGCTTGGTTTTCGGGGCGTACACTCTACCCGATTTGCTTGCCGCAAACTAGCTTTCTCGGCACTTTGAGGCTGCGGTGTCGCCACACGTCCGGCGCCACACACACGGAAGATGGTAGGGGAGGGCGTATGCATACAGTGCCATGTTGTCCCGGTGATTTGGGGTCTGTAAAGGTGCCGGAGTCGGGGCAGGACGGGCCTGAAAACGGCTTTGCGGGCCCCGTCCGTGCCCCAAACGGCACCTTTTTGGCAGGGGGTTGGGTATGCATGCACGCGCGCGTTCGCGCGCTGGTGTTTGTCAGTGTGTTTGTTTGTGTGCGCGCATGTGGCCGGGGCCCTGCAGATCCCTGTGGTGCATAATATGGCTGTATATTGTCATTATTAGTGTGCGCCCTGCTTGGTTTTCGGTGCGTACACTCTACCCGATTTCCTTGCCGCAAACTAGCTTTCTCGGCACTTTGGGGCTGCGGTGTCGCCACACGTCCGGCGCCACACACACGGAAGATGGTAGGGGAGGGCGTATGCATACAGTGGCATGTTGTCCTGGTGATTTGGGGTCTGTAAAGGTGCCGGAGTCGGGGCAGGACGGGCCTGAAAACGACTTTGCGGGCCCCGTCTGTGCCCCAAACGGCACCTTTTTGGCAGGGGGTTGGGTATGCATGCACGCGCGCGTTCGCGCGCTGGTGTTTGTCAGTGTGTTTGTTTGTGTGCGCGCATGTGGCCGGGACCCTGCAGATCCCTGTGGTGCATGATATGGCTGTATATTGTCATTATTAGTGTGCGCCCTGCTTGGTTTTCGGTGCGTACACTCTACCCGATTTCCTTGCCGCAAACTAGCTTTCTCGGCACTTTGGGGCTGCGGTGTCGCCACACGTCCGGCGCCATACACACGGAAGATGGTAGGGGAGGGCGTATGCATACAGTGCCATGTTGTCCTGGTGATTTGGGGTCTGTAAAGGTGCCGGAGTCGGGGCAGGACGGGCCTGAAAACGGCTTTGCGGGCCCCGTCTGTGCCCCAAACGGCACCTTTTTGGCAGGGGGTTGGGTATGCATGCACGCGCGCGTTCGCGTGCTGGTGTTTGTCAGTGTGTTTGTTTGTGTGCGCGCATGTGGCCGGGACCCTGCAGATCCCTGTGGTGCATGATATGGCTGTATATTGTCATTATTAGTGTGCGCCCTGCTTGGTTTTCGGTGCGTACACTCTACCCGATTTCCTTGCCGCAAACTAGCTTTCTCGGCACTTTGGGGCTGCGGTGTCGCCACACGTCCGGCGCCACACACACGGAAGATGGTAGGGGAGGGGGTATGCATACAGTGCCATGTTGTCCTGGTTATTTGGGGTCTGTAAAGGTGCCGGAGTCGGGGCAGGACGGGCCTGAAAACGGCTTTGCGGGCCCCGCCTGTGCCCCAAAAGGCACCTTTTGGCAGGGGGTTGGGTATGCATGCACGCGCGCGTTCGCGCGCTGGTGTTTGTCAGTGTGTTTGTTTGTGTGCGCGCATGTGGCCGGGGCCCTGCAGATCCCTGTGGTGCATGATATGGCTGTATATTGTCATTATTAGTGTGCGCCCTGCTTGGTTTTCGGTGCGTACACTCTACCCGATTTCCTTGCCGCAAACTAGCTTTCTCGGCACTTTGGGGCTGCGGTGTCGCCACACGTCCGGCGCCACACACACGGAAGATGGTAGGGGAGGGCGTATGCATACAGTGCCATGTTGTCCTGGTGATTTGGGGTCTGTAAAGGTGCCGGAGTCGGGGCAGGACGGGCCTGAAAACGGCTTTGCGGGCCCCGTCTGTGCCCCAAACGGCACCTTTTTGGCAGGGGGTTGGGTATGCATGCACGCGCGCGTTCGCGCGCTGGTGTTTGTCAGTGTGTTTGTTTGTGTGTGCGCGCATGTGGCCGGGGCCCTGCAGATCCCTGTGGTGCATGATATGGCTGTATATTGTCATTATTAGTGAGCGCCCTGCTTGGTTTTCGGTGCGTACACTCTACCCGATTTCCTTGCCGCAAACTAGCTTTCTCGGCACTTTGGGGCTGCGGTGTCGCCACACGTCCGGCGCCACACACACGGAAGATGGTAGAGGAGGGCGTATGCATACAGTGCCATGTTGTCCTGGTGATTTGGGGTCTGTAAAGGTGCCGGAGTCGGGGCAGGACGGGCCTGAAAACGGCTTTGCGGGCCCCGTCTGTGCCCCAAACGGCACCTTTTTGGCAGGGGGTTGGGTATGCATGCACGCGCGCGTTCGCGCGCTGGTGTTTGTCAGTGTGTTTGTTTGTGTGCGCGCATGTGGCCGGGGCCCTGCAGATCCCTGTGGTGCATGATATGGCTGTATATTGTCATTATTAGTGTGCGCCCTGCTTGGTTTTCGGTGCGTACACTCTACCCGATTTCCTTGCCGCAAACTAGCTTTCTCGGCACTTTGGGGCTGCGGTGTCGCCACACGTCCGGCGCCACACACACGGAAGATGGTAGGGGAGGGCGTATGCATACAGTGCCATGTTGTCCTTGTGATTTGGGGTCTGTAAAGGTGCCGGAGTCGGGGCAGGACGGGCCTGAAAACGGCTTTGCGGGCCCGCCTTTGCCGCAGAAGGCACCTTTTTGGCAGGGGGTTGGGTATGGATGCACGCGCGCGTTCGCGCGCTGGTGTTTATCAGTTTTTTGTTTGTGTGCGTGCGTGTGGCGGGGACCCTCCACTTTGCTGTGGTGCATGATATGGCTGCATATTGTCATTATCATTGTGCGCCCTACTTGGTTTTCGGTGCGTACACCGTTCCGATTTCCTTGCCGCAACCTAGCTTTCTCAGCTCTTTGGGCCTGCGGTATCGCCACACGTCCGGCGCCACACACACGGAAGATGGTAGGGGAGGGCGTATGCATACAGTGCCATGTTGTTTTGGTGCCATGGGGTCTGTAATCGTGCCAGAGTCGGGGCAGGACGTGCCTGATAACGGCTTTTCGTGCCCCGTCTTTGCCTCAAAATAAACCTTTTTGGCAGGGGGTTGGGTATGCATGCACGCGCGCGTTCGCGCGCTGGCGTTTGTCAGTGTGTTTGTTTGTGTGCGCGCGTGTGGCGGAGACCCTGCACTTTGCTGTGGTGCATGATATGGCTGCATATTGTCATTATCATTGTGCGCCCTGCTTGGTTTTCGATGTGTACACTGTACACGATTTCTTTGCCGGAAACTAGCTTTCTCAGCTCTTTGGGGCTGCGGTGTCGCCAGATGTCCGGCGCCACACACACGGAAGATGGTAGGGGAGGGCGTATGCATACAGTGACATGTTGTCCTGGTGCCTTGGGGTCTGTAACCTTGGACAAGTTGGTGCGGGACGGGCCTGAAAACGCTATTTTGCCCCCCCCCCCCCCCCCCCCCCTGCACACACACGCACGTATTCACACACACAAAGTGTCATTTCTTTTAGAAGACTTGTATTATATGAAGAGGAATGCGTCTTACATAAAAATATGTCAATGTTTCATTCAAGCACATTATTCAATCAATCAATCAATCAATCAATCAAATTTTTATTTCCAGATGGTACATTGAGTAAGCAGCGATCTGCTTTTTTCCATCAAGCCATCTATCTAAAGAAAAGAAAAGAAAAAATATCAAAATAATAGCAAAAATCAAACCCAAAGCAAAACAAAAAACCAACAAAAAACAAAGCACAAAATCCCTAGCAAACAATAAAGCCAACAAAAGAAAGAAAAGTGGAAAAAGCAAACAAACAATTAAAACAACAACAACAAACATTTCACCAACATTAATTTGCTAACATGATTTCAACAACTTTAAAATAAACTATGCCTATAAATAATACAAGCAACTACTATAACAACAACCAAAAGAGAAAAAAAATAATAAAAAAAATAATAATAAATAAATAAATAAATAAATAAAATAGAAAAATATTTTAAAAATCTACTCAAAAGCCATACACACATATGCACATACACCCACACACCCACCCACCCCCCCACACACAACACACCCGTACACCTACACACACACACACACACACACACACACACACACACACACACACACACACACACACACACACACACACACACACACACACACACACACACCACGGTTTGCGCTCATCCACTCAGCTCGTATACTCGTAGGTACATGCACACATTTAAAGCCTTTTTAAAAATCATATAGTGTCAACAAAACAACAACAACAAAAAAAAACCCACACACAGACACAAAAACAGCTTATATCAATTACAATGTAACCAAAAAACAGTATTTAAGACTAAATACTACTACTACTACTACTACTACTACTACTACTACTACTACTACTACTACTACTACTACTACTACTACTACTACTACTACTACTACTACCACTACTACTACTACTACTACCACTACTACTACTACTACTACTACTACTACTACTACTACTACTACTACTACTACTACTACTACTACTACTACTACTACTACTGCTACTACTACTACTACTAATGATAATAATAATAATAATGATAAAATAAATAAATATAAAGAATATAAATAAATACCAAAAAAAATAAAAAAAATAAATAAGTGAAATAAAAAAAATTATATAAGCAATTTATGTCAGATTACAATATCTCTATACTTCAATTCATACTCTATATTTTTAAAAGAAGATAAGGAAAAAACAACAAACACAACAATACCTTATAATAATACCCATCATCACTGAGAGGAAATAACATATACGCTAACAAACATACAATCAAACAAAAGAAAAACAAAAACAAACAAACAGACAAAAAACACATAAAACACACCAAAAAACAAACAATCAAACCAAAACATCAAAAAACCAATCCACACGGATTATATATTAGAAGGAAGAAAAGAAAAAACAACTAAAGCAACAATACCATATGATAATACCCATCACCACTGAGTGGAATAACGTAACAAACATATGGGCATGCACACATTTAAAATTGTTTTTTTAAAGAATCATATGGTTTCAAACAGTTTATATCAGTTACAATGTCACCAACCATTTTTTAAAACTTTAAAAAATAAAAAAATCAAAAAAAAATCCATGAAATGTCAATAAGCAACTTATGTCAGATTACACTATCTCCACACTTCAATTCATACTTATATGTTATGAGGAAGAAAAGAAAAAACAAAACAAAACAAAACAAACAAAAAAAACAAAACGGAAAACAAACGCAACAATACATATGATAATACCAATCTCCACTGAGAGGAAATAACATATACACTAACAAACATTAAAACTAACAAAAAAACTAACAAACAAACAAAAGCAACAGAGAACTAAACAAACATAATAAACGAAAAAAAAACACCAAACAAAACAAAACTAAAGCAAAAAACAAACAAAAAACAAGCAAACAAACACAATCCCCCCCCCAAAAAAAAACACGAAAAACCCCACACACTCAAAAAAGAAAAAATTTGGAGGGGGGGTGGGGGGTGGGAACGGGTGGGGAAGGGGTATCAAGGAGGAAGGGGGAAAACACAAACAGCAAATAGAAGAATTATAATAATGATTTATGATTATATTCATAAATAAAAAAACCCTACACATATGAACAAAACAAACAAACAAACAAACATTCAAACAACAAACAAAAAACAAAAAAAACAAAAAAAACCATACACAACAACAACCAGAACAAAAAAGTAAGGCCTTTCCACTTATCAAAATAATATAAATATAATAGTACTAATAGTCCCATTAGTATAATTAATAAAATAAATTTAAAATTTTTTTTTATCATGAAACTATTAAACTGGGTAAGTGAGGGGAAAAAAATCCATAGTCATCAGATCAGTGGTTTGGTTTTCTCCTTGTGAATTTGCAGAATATACACGTGTTTACATACATCACTTATTCCATATCCTGTTCAAAATTAAATTATATAAATAAATAAAAATACAAAAAAAAACCTTTCTCCACCTTTTCCCCCTTCCACATACATATATAGCAAGCAAAGTGTAGATTTTTCAGTCACAGTGAGCCACACGTGAAAGATTTTTCGGGGTTAGCAGAGAGTATCAATATCTGTAGTCTGTTCTAAGTATGGTTGATTGGATTGATGTGTAGTTCTTAAACATTTTTGCATAAGCGCATTAAATGATTTTTCAACTGATTTTTGAACTGATTTTTATTTTTGATACATTTTAAATGTTTTGGGAGCTTGTTCCATAAATCACTACCTGAATATAGGAAGCTTGTTTTGTAAAGATTGTTTCTGGGTCTGGGAAATGTTAGTAGATGGTTATGCCTGTGCTCATTAATTTTGAATCTATTGGTGATCTTGGGAGGGGCATTTCCATTGACAACTTTTTGTACAAATAGAGCTTTATTGAGATAAAGCCTGTTTTGAAATGTAAGAATATTTGTTAGCTTATAATCATTGATGGTTAGGGAGCTTGATTTTAATAGGACAAGTTTTAGTGCTCTTTTATATAATCGATGGATGAATTTCAAATTAGTTTCACTGCAGTTGTCCCAAAGAGATGAGGCATAGTCAACTATAGGCAAGATGTGTCCACAAAAAAAGAGTTTGCGTGAATGACTATCTAGAAAGTGTTTTATTTTTGATAGCTGACGTACCTTGTTTGTAAGACGTTTTCCTTGTGCCATCACATGGTCAGTCCAAGTAAGATTATTGTCGATAATTGCACCCAGAATTTTGTGTGAGTCAACTTCTTCAATGATTTTTTGATCTATCAACAGAGGTTGAAATTTACTTTTCATTTTTTGCCTCTTTTGTCTTGCTAGTACGTACATACTTTTAGTTTTTTGAGCATTTAAGGACATATGGTTTAATTGAGTCCAAGTAATCAATTTGTTGATATTGTTTTGAAGTTTGAGTGTTAGTCTGTGGGGGTCAGTATCACTACAATAGAGGGATGTGTCATCAGCAAACATTTCACAGCTACAATCTAGAAATAAGGGTAAGTCATTTACATATATTGAGAACAAAAGAGGACCCAATATTGATCCTTGTGGTACTCCATATTTAACAGATACTAATTCTGATGTTTGATTATTTGCAGTTACCAGCTGCTGTCTATCTAACAAAAAACTTTTTTAAAGATTGATTATTTCAGGTGATAGTTTGTATAGGTGAAGTTTACGCACTAGCAAGGAGTGATTAATTACATCAAATGCTTTTTCAAAGTCAACAAAAATTAGGCCTGTATAGTTATTTTCATTTATGTTGTGTAAGAGACTGTCTGTAAGTTGAGTTAGAGCTGTGTGACAAGAATAGTTTTTACGAAAGCCTGACTGATCTTCATTTATTAGGTTGTTGTTAACAAAGTAGGAATATAAAGATTTTTGGATATGTTTTTCAATGGGTTTGGATAAGACCGATAGGATTGAAATTGGTCTGTAATTTGAAGGACAAGAAGAATCTCCAGATTTGTGGACTGGTATGACTTTTGCC
>CM060325.1:4907532-4912532 GCA_030674155.1 Stramonita haemastoma | reverse complement strand
TTGTTGCCGTGGGTTCTTTTACGTACGCCAAATAAAGATGTGTAACACACGGGACCTCGGTTTATCGTCTCATCCGAAAGACTAGCGCCCAGACCACCACTCATGATCTAATGGATGGGGGGAAAGTTTTGGGCCCCAACCCGGTAATGTCATGTCATGTCTGCCTGTGGTCCCTTCTGAGGCATAGGCCGCCAACCAGCTGTCTCCAGGCATCAAGGCTCTGGGCTAGGCGTTCCAGTTGTCCCCACGTCTTGCCCATCTTTTTCGCATCTGCATCCAGATCCCGGCGCCAGGTATTTCTAGGCCGTCCTCTCTTTCTTTTCCCTTGTGGATTCCAGGTGAGAGCTTGTCTTGTGATGCTGGATACAGGTTTCCGTAGGGTGTGTCCTATCCATCGCCAACGTCTCTGTAGGATTTCGATCTCAACAGGCTGTTGTCTGGTTCTTTGCCATAATTCTTCATTACTGATCTTGTCTGGCCAGCGGATCTTGAGGATCTTCCTGAGGCAGGTGTTGATGAAGACCTGGATTTTCTTCATGGTGGTGACGGTGTTTCTCCAGGTCTCTGCTCCATACATTAGTATTGGCTTGATGATGGTGTTGAAGAGCCTGGTCTTGGTGGCGATGCTGATGTCGCTTGATCCCCAGACGTTTCTTAGCTGCCCCAACCCGGTACTGTTTTTATACCCCCCACAGGTACGCGGATGTGAAAAGTAGTCATAGAACAGTAGCCTTCACTGCTGCAAAGAGAGATCTATCACACCAGCTGTCGATGCGTGGTGTCACTACCAATGTGGTTGGTGTAGTAGTAGAAGTAGTAGTAGTAGTAGTAGTAGTAGTAGTAGTAGTAGTAGTAGTAGTAGTAGTAGTAGTAGTAGTAGTAGTAGTAGTAGAAGAAATAAATAAGAATAAATAAATAAATAAATACTCACCATCAGAGGATTTTCCAGTTTCTGCTTTAAGGGGACAGAACCACCTGAAGGAACATACCAAAATCATGATGAAATCTATCATCGGGCAGGATTCAAATTGGATAACAATGTATATCATTAAACGAAATGGTCAATAAATGATCAGACATACAAAAACGGGCATTGATCATGGTTTAGGGCTTCACATTTCTCTGTTTCTAAACATAGCACAAAATGGCACTTCCAATACTTATAATAATGTTATATTTCTTGTCAGGGAAAAAATGTCCTTCTAGAACATTTAAATATCCCAGGTTGTTCCAGAACATTCAGAAATGTGTTGGATCTGGAGACTGAACTTTTTTCTTTGATGTTTCATCATTTGAGGGTTGTTGTTTTTCAATCTTATGACTTGACCTGCTTTTGCATAATTTTTGTGATAAATTTTCAAAATATAAAAGCTCTAAAAATATGAAACACGAAAAGAAATTGGTAAATTAGAGATACAGGCTTCAGCTTTTTGTTCAGGCCTTGTGCAGGCCGAATTTGATAGCAATTTCTTGAAAACAAAAAAAGTTATGCCACAAAACAGTGTAAAAAGATCTTTTTTTTCAGAAGAAGAAAAAATTTCCCCCAAAATCACTTATGAATAAGTTCTCTCTAATGTATAAGAGGTCTGTCTAATGGATAAGGGTCTACCTGCCTGGATGCCTTCAATACCCTCTGCCTGTTAAGAGACTACTCCCCAGTTCACTGACAGTGTTTCAAGCTTGTAAAACAAACACAGGTAACTCTGGTAAGTCTGCTCGTGTCTAACGCTTGTGTTTTTTTTTTCAAATTAAAAAAAAAACATCTTTTATGAAAACTGTTTTTCAAGTTAGATTGTAAAACCTGAGAGCTGCTTGCTTATTTTTCTCTAGAAAAATAATTCACATTAATAAAGATCATAACCACCAAAACTGATTATCTGGTTTCAGACATGGAGGAAGAGGACTGTTTATTACAGTTCATTCAGACAAGAAGCACCAGAACGTGTTGGCAGCAATTGCTGATTTGCTCAACTGTGGAGTGGATCTTTTTGCTGCAGACTACAACATGTGTATGCATAAGGAGGGTCAGAAAATGTGTGTGCCTCTTCACACAGCATGCACCAAGTAACAAAACTACTCTTGAGACAAGCAGGTGAGTTTGCTTCTCTGTGCCATGTTTATTATTCTGCTGTTTAAAACACTGAAAGTACTTTTCATTGGACATGATTTCCATACACATGCATATTTTATGATGGCACTTTGCCTTGATGAATTCAGTTGTTTTTTTTAACTGATTTTGATGCACACAGCATAGAATTTGATATGACTGTGGGATTGGGTTTGTTTGTTTGTTTTTTGTTGGTGGTTTTGGGGTGGGTTTTTTTTTTAGACATGTACAGTTGTTTGCTACTACAGGGTTCGTACGGTCCTTGAAAGTCCTTAAATATTGGACCCTTTTTAAGGCCTTGAAATTCCTTGAAAATCAGGCATATGCCTCCAGGTCCTTGAAAAGTACTTGAATTTTACTTTTACCAAAGACTAAGAGGTATAAGCGAGAGAGAGATAACATAGTAAGGTCAGGTATGGTACTCTCTACAAATTCGTGGAAATTTGCTAAAAGAAAAATGAAGAGAAAAAAAAAAAAGAAGAAGAATAAAGAAACCCACGAAAGCAGATCAAGGGAAATAACTCTTCCATGCCGGTTAGTAATTACTTCCCTTCTCTGCTTTATGTCACAAGGCAATCCAAGCCTTGGTAGGCCTAGCAAGAGAACTTTTTCTGTTGAAAGACCATGTGTACCAACAATGGGTGTAAAGTTTCATGATAGGGATGGACTAGCAGCTCTAATATAAGGCAGAAAGGGGGGGGGGGGGGGGGGCGGAGGGGCTTTCACTGGCTGTTCCACTTGGGGTCAGAGAGCAATGTTTACACAAGTCGGCAGGCCACCAGCCTCCCCTTTTTCATGGAGAGACACCCTCTCTCTCTCTCTCTCTCTCTCCTCTCTCTCTCTCTTCTCTCTCTCTCTCCTCTCTCTCTCTCTCTCTCTCTCTCTCTCTCTCTCTCTTCTCTCTCTCTCTCTCTCTCTCTCTCTCCTCACTCACTTCCTGTCTTCTGTCCTTCTTCTCTCTCCTCTCTCTCATCTTCTCTCTCTCTCCTCTCTCTCCTCTCCATCTCTCTCTCTCTCTCCATCTCCTCACTCTCACACACACACACACACACACACACACACACACACACACACACACACACACACACAACACACGCCCACGCACGCAATCACTCACTCACTAACTCACTCACTCACCACTCACTCACTCACTCACACACACACACACACACACACACACACACACACACACACACACACACACACACACACACACACACACACACACACATTAGAAGTAAATGACTGACTTACACAAGCATGTGCCTGCACGCGCGCGCGCACACACACACACACACACACACACACACACACACTTCTATCTCTCTGTCTCTCTCTCATTTTCTCCACCTCTCCCTGTCTCTTACACACACAGACAGACACTCACACACCTCTTCCTCCCCCTCCCTCTCTTTCTCTCTCTGTTTCTCTGTCTATGTGTGTCTGTCCTTTCTTTCTCTTTTTTCCTCTATCTGCATTAGTACACATTTGTCTAGAAATATACTCATTTTTGCTATGTGATTACTTGGGTATAGAACCTCCTCTAGATTGAAGAAATGACAGAAAAAGTCATACTTGGAGAGCTTATTTTAGGGCAGAAATTGCTTAGTATCAAGAACTGAAATTAGTTCAAGGAGAGGCCATTAAACAGGTTAGAATTGTTGAAAAAACCTTCAGCTTCAGGGGGCGTTGCCCCCTGACCCCCACAAAGGGGCTCTGCCCCTTGACCCCGCCAAGGGGCAATGCCCCCCCCCCACTTTCTACAGTTTTTTACTGTCAATTCCTACCACTGCAACACTGAAACTTCATGGGGTGTCACAGACAACATGGGAATGTGCATACAATTATTTAAGGGTGGAATTGTAGTTAAATTGCTTCAGGATTGAGTTTTTTTTCAGGATTTGGAATGTCTGGAGGACAAAAAAATTGGGGTTTCAGGATTAGAGATTTTTTCACTTTCACCCATGCTTAGATTGAAATTTTTTATGCTAAGTGCACACTTTAGGCCAACGATTGTTTTTGATTTAGCCCAGTTAACTGCTGTAGAAATGTTCAATCTTGTTATGAAGAAAATTTGCACCAAATGGCTATAGATGGTTTTCTTTTCAGCTGTAAAGTGTGTAGACATTGTTAAAATGCAAGCACTATTTGTCGATGGAAGTCCTTGAAAATTGAGAGTGAGGTCCTTGAAAGTCCTTGAAAAGTCCTTGAATTTTCTTCCCAAAGATCTGTATGAACCCTGTTATGTTTAAAAATGGATGGGGGAGGAGGCGGTGGGGGCGCGGATAGATGGACAGGTGGACAGTCAGGCAGACAGAGTGAGAGAAGGCTGGAAAAGCTATCTGGGCATGCAGCAAATTAATGGTGGCACTGCAATGCTTCAGCCAGCCTGAACCTTTTCAGTAGACATCAAATGGTGATATTTGGGAGGGGGGGGGGGGTTGGGGTTTTTCTTTGGCATATGATAAAAATGTCTCTCCTCATGTTCAGCCATTATCTGATGGTCTTGAAAAACAAAGATGGTAGAGGGGTTTTGTATATGTTGCCGAGTCTGCATTATATGGCCAGGAATCCATGGACAAGCAATTGCTGATCTGCGCCACGTTGTTGTCCGTTGGAATTCCTGCTACAGTCAGTCTAAAGGGCATCAGTTTATGCTGTTTTCTTTTGTGTGTATGATGTATGTTAGGTTTGTGTTTGTAAGTAAGGCGTGTGTGCACGTATTTTTCTGGTTTATGGAAGAAAATCTAGCCTCACGCATGTATGTGTATCATTGTATGTGTGCACTTGTGAAGCTATTCATGTCAGCCAAAGGGAAATGAAGATCAACGGGCAATTTTACCAGACTAAGATTTTTGATTTTTGTTTACTATACATTGGACATGTTATATAC
>CM060325.1:4892532-4902532 GCA_030674155.1 Stramonita haemastoma | reverse complement strand
CTGTTTGGGATCATGGTTTGACATGTTTAAATGTTTTGTTTTTTATTTCTTTAAAGAGTGGTCCAGAAAGAAAACAATACAGAACAAACATAAAGATAAAAAACACATGATCAGAAACAATAATTACCTATTATTGATGATACTCAATTTGATTTAGATAAAGATATCATTGGAAAGTTACATCTACTCATTGCCTGTTTTATTTCCTTGTCATACAAAGTGATAGTATTCTTCATCAACAGCAAAGCTTTGAATGAATGAATGAATGAATGCCATACAGTAATTGTCATCAAAATTGTTTTTTCTGCACAGAGAGCCCTCTTGGGTATCCATGGAGCCCCCTTGTGCATCTGATGGATGCGCAGATGGACGTTTACAGAAAAAGCCGAATAAAGATGTGGAAGTACACCGATCGGGACGAAAGTACAGCCCTATTGTTTCTCAGAATGGGAGCGATGGAGAGACTTAAAGGTAGTGTTGTGGGGTGAACTCAATCTTCCCAAACCACATGGTGTTCTGCTGGAAACCTTGATGGACTCCTTCGCCTATCTGCCCTCCCTGTCTGAATTAGAAGCAGAGTACAAATCAAGGCCTTTCTTTTCAAAATACACAACCCCTGAGTACTATTACCACTCCAAATGGGCTTGCAGTGGAACTCTGTGGCATCACCTTAAAGCAGGCACGACAGAAGAAGCCAGAGCACAGGAAGAGGAAAAACTAAAAGCATTCATTACAGAAAAGAAGGAAAGCTACCATCAACGCCGCAGAGAGGTGCCCTCCTTGCTGCATCTGTCTCGGTCAGCCCTCAGGTCCAACCTGCAGGCGAATGTCAGGGAGGTGGTCTATTGGCCTCTGCCACCAAGTCTCAAAAGGTACCTTCTCTTGGGCCACCCACTGTGATGACTATCTCCAACAAACCACTGTCAAAAGCACCAAAGAGACTACAATCCATTCTTCTCAGGGCTCAAGCCTACGATTATTCCCTGGAATACAAACCAGGAACTCAGATGCCTGTAGCAGATGCGTTATCCCCAGCACCTGTCTCATGGGGTGGAGACACAGAGTCCGAGAACATCAACTCACTGACGCTCTCTCCATTGGCACCACGATGCCTGGAAGAAACCAAAACAAAGACTGCAGGAGACTCTACGCTGTCTGATCTCAAAGAGGTCATTCTCAGAGGATGGCCAACATCCAGACAAGAATGCCCACACTCAGTCACGCCCTACTTTGACTACAGAGACGAACTCACAATACAGGATGGAATTATCCTCAGGGGAAACAGAGTAGTTATACCGCCTAACATGCGGCAGAAAATGAAAGAGGAGGTCCATGCTGGACACTCGGGCATCAACTCTTGTTTACGCAGAGCACTAGAACTCATCTTCTGGCCAAGAATGTCGGCAAAATTCGACACTTCATTGAAGCATGTGATGTATGCACTTCCCACAGTGTACATCAACCAGCGGAGACACTCTATATCCATGATGTTCCAGATCGCCCTTGGGAAAAGGTGGGAACTGACATTTTCACCATCCAGGGAAGAAACTACCTCATCACTGTAGACTATTTCAGTCATTTCTTTGAACTGGATTACCTACCTGAGACCACTGCAGAGACAGTTGTCAACAAACTGAAACACCACTTCGCCTGTCATGGCATCCCTGACTCTGTTGTCAGTGACAATGGCCCAGTTCTCCTCACAGCAATTCAGATCCTTCAACCGCAGTTGGGGCTTCCGGCATGTGACATCTAGTCCTGGACACAGTCAGAGCAATGGGGCTGCAGAAGCAGCTGTGAGAGTAGCCAAGAACATGATGAAGAAATGCCTGTATGCAAAAGAAGATCCTTATCTTGGACTACTGAACCTGAGAAATACACCTGAAGAAGGAATGACATCAACCCCAACACAGTGCCTCATGGGCAGACGAACAAAGATGGCACTTCCCACCACATTCACACTGCTACAACCCACTGCTGGAGACTACCTCAAACAAGAAACATACCTACTTGAAAACAAACGTCAAGTAGCAGCTGAATACCACTGCAGCCGGAAAGACCTCAAACCCTTGACTAGGGAGACGCAGTCAAGATGCAGCCAATCGACAACTCAACAAAACTGTGGAAAAGCGGTGTCATTGTTGACAGGCAGACAAGCAGGTCCTATGACGTACAGACTCCAGATGGGAGAGTCTACTGTTGCAACAGGACTTTCCTCCGCTCAGTCCCTTGCCCCACTCAAACACCCCATAGCCCCACAGCAAGCAATCCCTCACGCACACCTACCCGTCCTCGCCCTGTGCAGATGAGCAATACCCATCCCAACGGACAGCATGGTGTGGTACAACCGCAACCCAGACCGCCTCAACAGGAGCCTACCAACCAGGAGATGGCCACACCCACCCCAACAAACTCCTGGAGCCACATCCCTGAGACGACACCCATGGCAACAACCAGACCCGGGTCACCACAGGCCCCACAACCCGTACCAGCCAGGGTCACCCCATGGGGCAGAACAGTGAAGCCCAGACAAACGCTTGATTTATAAGCAATTGTCAAAAGTCACAGTAACAAATCAAATCATGATACCTCTCTTCAGTTCAAAGTTAATAACAATGTTCTTATTTGTTCCATGAAAGGGAAGATAAAGTATATCATTGCACAGGAACTATATTTAGATTTTAGTGTGAGGATTTCATTTTTACTTATCCATTATGCTTCAGTTCTTTTAGGTTGTGGTATTGAGGAAGGGTGGATAGAAGAACAATGCAACAACATCGAAGCTGGAATGACCAAGGGAAACAGCAAAACAGCTTACGACACTTTGAAAGCACTAACGAAAACCACACAGCCTAAAGCCTCTGTTATTGAAGACAAAGAAGGAAATCTTTTAACGGAAAACAATGCCATCCTCCAACGCTGGACAGAATACTGTGAGGGATTGTACAACTACCCACTACGCCCAGATACCAACATAGTTTCTGACAAACCCCCTGAACACCAAGATAAAGACCCACCAATACTAAGGTGTGAAGTAGATGCAGCTATTAAACAATTGAAGAAGGGGAAGTCCCCTGGAATTGATAACATCCCAGCTGAACTCATAAAAAATGGAGGGAATGAAACAGCAAGGCGATTCACAGAACTTTGTCAGAAGATCCACGACACCAAAGAATGGCCAAAAGAATGGACACAGTCTCTTGTAATACCCCTGCCAAAGAAAGGAAACCTCAAGAAATGCCAGAACTACAGAACCATCAGTCTCATAAGTCATCCTAGCAAGATCATGCTGCAGGTAGTCCTCAACAGACTGAAAAACCAAGCAGAAAAACTCCTGGCAGAAGAACAAGCGGGCTTTAGACCAAAACGCAGCACAATGGAACAAATTTTCAATCTGAGAATTCTGATAGAAAAGCATCTCCAACACCAAAAAGACTTGTACCACAATTTCATAGACTTCAAAAAGGCCTTTGACAGGGTATGGCATGACGGCCTCTGGCAAGTACTCAGGCACTTCAACATTGACAGCTGCCTAATTGAAGTCATCAAGGCTCTGTACGAGAACGCAAAAAGTGCAGTTTTCATGAACAACCACATGGGCGAGTTCTTCAAGACCACGGTTGGGGTTCGCCAGGGCTGCCTTCTCTCACCTGTACTCTTCAACCTCTTTCTCGAAAACATCATGACAGAGACACTGCAAAACCACCACACTTCCATCTCCATTGGTGGAAGACCCCTTTGCAACCTCAGATTTGCAGATGACATTGACCTCATGGGCAGCAGCAAACAAGAACTGCAAGTCCTCACAGACAATTTAACAGATCGAGCGAGCGCATACGGCATGGAGGTCAGTACAGAGAAATCAAAGATCATGGTCAACAGCGCAAGTAATGACATCACGGAAATAAAGATGAATGGAGAAACACTAGAAGAGGTGAGCCAATTCAAATACTTAGGCTCCATCCTAACAGAAGATGGCACATCAAACAATGAAGTGAAAGCTCGCATTGCAACAGCAACATCTGCTCTAGTCAGACTCCAGAGGATCATCAGAAGCAACAACATCAGCTTCTGCACCAAATACCACCTCTACAAATCCCTCGTGATATCTATCCTCCTATATGGCTGTGAATCATGGACTCTGACAGCAGAGTTAGAGAGGAGAATCCAAGCATTCGAGAACAAGTGCCACAGAAGACTTCTCAAAATATCATACAAAGAACACAAGACCAATAACTATGTGAAAGAAGAAATCAAAAAGCGTGTGGGCCCCCAAGAGCCTTTGCTCTCCACCATAAAGAGGAGAAAGCTGATGTGGTTTGGTCACACCACAAGACACAACACCCTAGCAAAAACCATCCTGCAAGGAACAGTCGAGGGCAAGAGAAGAAGAGGCCGCCAAAAGAAATCATGGGTTGACAACATCAAAGACTGGACCGCCCAACCCCTGCAACACCTCCTACTAGCCACACAGGATCGTGAAGCATGGAAAAAGATCTCTGTTGCGTCTTCTGTCATGTCCCCCCTACGTCCTTTGGGACATGGGACTGAGTGAGTGAGAGTGAGTGATTGAGGAACAAACTCCCTTCCTTACAATTTGTTTGATACACACCAAGAAAGCTGTTTTAAAACATCTCAATGGACACTACAAGAAAGACGTTAAAATGCCACAGACTTTACAGAATGACAACCCAATTTGAGATACATCTTATTTTCTTTTATGTGTGGTTTTTATGTTAAAGCTTAATGGTCATACAAGTTTGATCAGAATTAATTCCTCATTATTAATTAAGTAACAGCACTATATAATTTTCAGAAATCCCTGAGGGGGAAGATTTACCTGTGGAGAATGAGGAGTTGCTAGCTCCAGATGTTATGTTTTGGTTTAGAGATTATACTGGGCTGAACATGGAGAGGGTATTCGTGTGGTAGAAGTGAGTCCGTTCCTTTTCTTTCTTACATCCTCACAAACATGCACGCAACAGCCTCCAAGAGCTGAGAAAGCTAGTTTGTGGCAAGGAATTCGGGTACAGTGTACGCACCGAAAATCAAGCAGTGCGCGCAATAATAATGACAATATACAGCTATATGTTGCACCTCAGCAAAGGGCAGTGTCCCCGCCACATGGACGAACACAAACAAACACACTGACAAACACCAATGCACACGTGCACGAACGCACACCCAACCACCTACAAAAAAGGTGCGGTTTGGGGCAAAGACGGGACCCAAAGAGCCGTTTTTAGATCCGTCCTGCCCCATCTTTTAAACGGTTACAGACCCCAAGGCACCAAGACAACATGGCACTGTATGCACACACCCTCCCCTACCATCTTCCGTGTGTGTGGCGCCCGACGTGTGACGACACCGCAGCCCCCAAGAGATCAGAAAGCTAGTTTGCGGCAAGGAAATCGGGTAGAGTATACGCACCGAAAACCAAGCAGGGCGTGCAACAATAATGACAATATACAGCTATATGATGCACCAAAGCAAAGTGCACGGTCCCCGCCACGTGCACGCACACACACAAACACACTGACAAACACCAGCGCACGCGTGCGCGCACGCACACCAACCCCCCTGCCAAAAAGGTGCCGTTTGGGGCAAAGACGGGACCCAAAGAGCCGTTTTCAGGCCCGTCCTTCCCAATCTTTTGAACGGTTACAGACCCCAAGGAACCAGGAAAACATGGCACTGTACGCATACGCCCTCCCCTACCATCTTCGATGTGTGTGGCGCCGGACTTGTGGCGACACTGCTGTCCCCAAACGCGGAGAAAGCTAGTTAGTGCGAAGGAAATGGGGCGTAGTGTACGCACCGAAAACCAAGCAGGGCGCACAATAATAATGACAATATACAGCTATATAATGCACCACAGCAAACTGCAGTGTCCCCGCCACGTGCACGCACACAAACAAACACACTGACAAACACCAGCGTGCGCACGCATACCCACCCCCCTGCCGAAAAGGTGCCGTTTGGGGCAAAGACGGGACCCAAAGAGTCGTTTTCAGGCCCGTTCTGCCCCAACGTTTGCACGGTGACAGACCCCAAGGCACCAGGACAACATGGCACTGTATGCATACGCCCTCTCCTACCATCTTCCGTGTGTGTGGCGCGGGACTTGTGGCGACACCGCAGCCCCCAAGAGCTGAGAAAGGTAGTTAGTGCGAAGGAAATGGGGCGCAGTGTACGCACCGAAAACCAAGCAGTGCGCGCAATAATAATGACAATATACAGCTATATGATGCACAACAGCAACAGCAAACTGCAGGGTCCCCGCCATGTGCCCACACACAAAAACAAACACACTGACAAACACCAGCGCGCGCGTGCGTGCGTGCATGCATACCCACTCCCTTGCAAAAAAAAGTGCGGTTTGGGGCAAAGACGGGACCCAAACAGCCGTTTTCAGGCCCGTCCTTCCCAATCTTTTGAACGGTTACAGACCCCAAGGCACCAGGACAACATGGCACTGTATGCATACGCTCTCCCCTACCGTCTCCAATGTGTATGGCGCCGGGCTTGTGGCGACACTGCTTCTCCTGAGAGCTGAGAAAGCTAGAACCAAGGAATGGGGAGCAGTGTACGCACCAAAACCAAGCAGTGCGCGCAATAATAATGACAATATACAGCCATATCATGCACCACAGGGAACTGCAGGGTCCCCGCCACGAGCACACAAACAAACACACTGACAAACACCAACGCACGCGTGCGTGCTCGCACGCATACCCACCCCCCTGCCAAAAAGGTGCAGTTTGGGGCAAAGACGGGACCCAAACAGCCGTTTTCAGGCCCGTTCTGCCCCAACGTTTGCACGGTGACAGACCCCAAGGCACCAGGAAAACATGGCACTGTATGCATACGCCCTCCCCTACCATCTTCGATGTGTGTGGCGCCGGACTTGTGGCGACACTGCTGCCCCCAAGAGCTGAGAAAGCTAGTTAGTGCGAAGGAAATGGGGCGCAGTGTACGCACCGAAAACCAAGCAGTGCGCGCAATAATAATGACAATATACAGCTATATGATGCACAACAGCAACAGCAAACTGCAGGATCCCCGCCATGTGCCCCCACACAAAAACAAACACACTGACAAACACCAGCGCGCGCGTGCGTGCGTGCATGCATACCCACTCCCTTGCAAAAAAAAGTGCGGTCTGGGCAAAGACGGGACCCAAACAGCCGTTTTCAGGCCCGTCCTGCCCCAATTTTTGCACGGTTACAGACCCCAAGGCACCAGGACAACATGGCACTGTATGCATACGCTCTCCCCTACCGTCTCCAATGTGTGTGGCGCCGGGCTTGTGGCGACACTGCTTCTCCTGAGAGCTGAGAAAGCTAGAACCAAGGAATGGGGAGCAGTGTACGCACCAAAACCAAGCAGTGCGCGCAATAATAATGACAATATACAGCCATATCATGCACCACAGGGAACTGCAGGGTCCCCGCCACGAGCACGCACACAAACAAACACACTGACAAACACCAACGCACGCGTGCGTGCTCGCACGCATACCCACCCCCCTGCCAAAAAGGTGCAGTTTGGGGCAAAGACGGGACCCAAAGACCCATTTTCAGGCCCGTTCTGCCCCAACGTTTGCACGGTGACAGACCCCAAGGCACCAGGACAACGTGGCACTGTATGCATACTCCCTCCCCTACAATCTCCGATGTGTGTGGCGCCGGACTTGTGGCGACACCGCTACCCCTAAGAGCTGAGAAAGCTAGTTAGTGCGAAGGAAATGGGGCGCAGTGTACGCACCGAAAACCAAGCAGTGGGCGCAATAATACTGACAACATGCAGGTATATGATGCTTCACAGCAATCTGCAGGGTCCCCGCCACGTGCGCGCACACAAACAAATCTCACTGACAAACACCAGCGCCAAAAAGGTGCCGTTTGGGGCAAAGACGGGACCCAAAGACCCGTTTTCAGGCCCGTCTTGCCGCAACTTTTGCACGGTTATAGACCCCAAGGCACCAGGACAACGTGGCACTGTATGCATACGCACTCCCCTACCATCTCCGAACCCCCTCTCCCATAAAAACCACTATCACAAACAATAAAGTTCAATCTATGATTTAAAACAAATGAGAGACAGGTATGCATGCAACAAACACATAATCCCCAACTGGATACATTAATAATGAAATAAACAAAAAAGAAGGATATATGTTCAAGAACACAAAATCCCCAACTGACCTAAACTTTCATGCCAAGACTGATACACTTATTATAATTAAGTAAATCAAATAGATTGAAAATAGTGAGGGGACAGCAAAGAAGAGAGCAACCCAATCGAAAAGGATATTTATCAGAACATTTGTATCACTCTTTCTTACTTTAAAACAATATCATGAATTTAAAAAGTCCAACAAAAATCCTAACTATATCAAACAAACATTGCAAAACATCAACAACATTGAGACATAATACCCTATGATACATCCAAACATAACATTTTTCAAGTCATGTTAAGAATATGAATTTAAAAGTCCTGATTAAGCGTAGCAAATGTGTAAGGGAAAAAAAACAAAGCAAAAAAGCAAAAGCAATAACCAACCAAACCAAAAAAAAGCTAACAAAAAACCCCAGAAAAACAAAAAAAGCCAACAAAAACAAACAAAAAAGGAAACCCAAACCAAAACAAAAATAAACAAAAGAACTGTCCTTATTTAGACGACAGCAATACAATTTCAAATTCAAGAAAAGAGCCAAAACGTTTCTATGTAATAAGTTTATGCTAGTATTTGTGAAAATGGAAGAAAGAAAGAAAGTGGAAGAGAGAGAGAGAGAGAGAGAGAGAGAGAGAGAGGAGAGAGAGAGAGAGAAGAGAGAGAGAGAGAGAGAGAGAGAGAGAGAGAGAGAGAGAGAGAGAGAGAGAGAGAGAACATTGGTTATATTTTTATACAACATATTTGTTGTAATATGAAGTGTTGTGCATCGCCAAACTTCGAAATTACAACACCGACAAGAGCAACCACAAAAACCCAAACCACCACACACACACACACACACACACACACACACACACACACACACACACACACACACACACACACACACACACACACACACACACACTAAATCCTGAAAGAAACCAAAACATAAGTCATGAAGAAAACCAAAACGGAGGAATAAAAACGTTTATCTATTTCATACAGACAGATTGAAAATGATCATTCCATTCTATCCATGATCAAATGAAGCAAATCTTCTTGTCATCCCCACAATGCATACATGTGTATGTTTAATTTATTTGTTGTGTTTGATTTTTTCAACTGAGTAAAGAGCTGCAAGGTATTGAAAATTATTTTACTGCTGTATATTTTCAACGATCTCACCACAAGGCTTGAGACAGCAGAATTCGATAATAAAAAGCAATAGATGTCATGCGAGTTTCTCAAAATTAATTAACTCCCCTAACTGAACGATCCGTTATGATTTTTAGTAGCCCCGAAGAAGGCAACCGCATTCTTGAATAAAGGGAAATAATTAGGAAACTTTGCGCATGCACATGGATTAACTCCCATGATAGAGCGAGCATTTATGAATTTTAGTCATCCCAAAGAAGACAACAGCATTCTTTAATCAGGGGGAGACAATTATAAGCGTGGTGCATGTGTTTGAAGCATGCCTAGGGTGCACATACACACACACGAATACTGTGAATATTTTGATCTCTTGATCTTGGTCCCTAATACCTTTCGCATTATTTTCAACAATAGCAGATCCTGCCAGCACAGTTAATAAATCAGTGTTATGCACACTTTGAGAAAAGTTGGACGTGTGTGAGGGGTAACATACATGTGTGCGTCTTGCACACCTCTGAATTACAGACAAAAACATATCTTGTAAATTGAAAATCGCTTTTATTGGAATAATGGAATCAGAGCGTAAAGTGTAGGTGATTGAAAGCATCACATAAATCCTGTAGCCTGACAAAATAACATAAGTTGTATCCCAATAAGATTTCATTTTACACCATTTATTGT
>CM060325.1:4890927-4892432 GCA_030674155.1 Stramonita haemastoma | reverse complement strand
CCGCCTCGGTTATGGGACCACCTTTACCTTTTTACCTTTACCTTTATGTAGATGTATGTTGATGTATGTATGGTGTATGAAGTACCTATGTCCTATTACCTATGTACCATTTGTACTGTTAGTATCTATGTATGTATCTATGTATCTGTGTATGTGTAAGGGGTCTTATTGTTTTGTGGTCACTGTGGTGTTGGATTTTTATTTTTTTTATTTTTGTATTCCAGAGAGTAAAATGCAGGATTTGCACATGTATTTTGTGTACGTGAGAAATCTTTTTTGTTTGTGGGGGTGTTGAGGGAAGGGGAGGGTAAGTGAGGGTATTTCAAACCTACCATGTTAAAAGTGCCCAATTCCTCCTGTGTATGTGTGTGTGTGTGTGGTGTGTGTGTGTGTGTGTGTGTGTGTGTGTGTGTGTTTGTGTGTATGTGTGTGTGGGTGTGTGTGTGTGTGTGGGTGTGTGTGTGTGTGTGTGTGTGTGTGTGTGTGTGTGAGTTTAAAAACCATCGAATAAAATATTGAAATTTTTTAGAAACTACGTATGTACCTATACATGTATGTGTTAGTGCATTCTTGCCAGTATGATGTTATAGGCCCTAAGCATGTGTATATATATGTGTAATGGTTTGCACATGCATTGTGTTTGTGCTTGTAAACATACCTGTATCCATAAAGTTTATCTGTTTTGTTTGATCATTAATTTTTGTTGTTGTTGAAGTGGGGATCATACAAAACCATTCAGCTGGAGTTCAACCCCAGAGGTTGTTTCCTATGAAGCCCTTTTGGGGATGTTTTGGAAAGGTCATGACCCCACTACCTCGCCACAGACGCCAGTACCATGTCGGCCATCTTTGCCATGATGACGAGCACCGCCACCTTGCAGAGAAAACCAGAGAGGAGCTTCAGAAGACGATGCTCGACCGATCGTTACTGTCATCACACATGCTGGCACTTTCTTGATGCTGAAGATAAGTGTTGTGTGTGTGGTGTGTGTGTGTGTGTGTGGTGTGTGTGTGTGTGTGTGTGTGTGTGTGTGGTGTGTGTGTGTGTGTGTGTGTGTATTGTTGTGTATGTGTGTGTATGTGTGTGTATGTGTGTGTGTATGTGTGTGTGTGTGTGCTGCATGCAAATGCGTGCGTGCATGTGTGTGCCACGTGCTTGCACTCGTGGACTTGAAGTAAGAGTTGGCTGCTTGGAAAAAAATGTATACATTTTATTGCCATGTTTTCAAGAAAATTATACTGTAACTGTAGTAATGACGAGACAATCAGCAGTGTGGTTTTTTTGTTATAAAATTATTTTATCTGATTCTTTGGAAAAGTCATAAAGTTTCATCATGCAATGCAATTGATTTAATCATGAACTCTATCAGTTCCTTGTCATATCTTTTAGAAATGGTCTTTAAAAAATGTCAAGGTCTTCATATACCATGGGATTTTGTCATGGTGGGTATATGATCCCTGATGAGAAAGGTCTGTGTAATAATCAAGTATATTCACTAGATATCC
>CM060325.1:4883427-4885927 GCA_030674155.1 Stramonita haemastoma | reverse complement strand
GTAGGCCATCGTGTGCCAGTGGGAACAGATGTCATTTACAAAACTGCATACATACGGGGACTGAATGTAAAAAAGCACATGAGTGCTTATCCCATTATCCTCGATATAAAAGAATGAAATAAATAAAATAAATAAATAAATAAATAAATAAAGATCATATGTCATAAAAAGAAACTTCCCTGAATGGGAAGGTTTACTTACAGACTCTATGACTCCTACTCACAGTCCCTAAATCAGAAATCTCCGCTAGGGGGTTAATTTAATCACAACCACAAATTGGTGGGTTTGCAAGGTGAAGAAGAAGAATAATAATTAATGTGCCTAGCCTTGATGTTGACGCAAATAAGTCAAGTCAAAAACACTTTAATCATCCCTGAAGGGCAATTACAATACTGACAAGCATATTGATATGAGGAGAAAACAGTAGTGGCATTTACATAAACATTCTACCTGCACAGACCCCACTTACTAATATTTATTTTAGTGGTGGAGCGTCACATATGTGACGCTCCACCACACAAGGAGTCGCATTTCACCAGAGGTCAATTTTTAGTTATTGACATGTAAGTAATCTGTAATAAAATGGCTATACAGTGGGAAAACCAGATTTAAAATCAGACAGTTCTATCAAAAGTTATTGCAACTTGAAATGAGAAACTGCAGGAAATGACAAAATGAGAAATTGACAAGTTAAGCGTCCTAATAGGTGGTCAGAATGAAGGCCTGGGTACTTTAAAAACATGTTTAAAGGCAAAAGGAAACGAAATTATGCCTTGATATTTCACTACAAGGTAGAATAATGACTGTAGTTTTATAATCAATGAAAATCTTAAAATTGACAACTTGACCCCCCACCTGCCTTTATTGGCTGCTAGTGGAAAAGTGGGTCAGGTGCTAAGCAACTCATTTCGTGGGTGCGTCACATATGTTGTTGCTGTGTCAATGGCTTTATCCACTACTATACGCTGTTGCTCTGTCAGAAGTATATGTGAAGTGGACTCACGCTATTGGTGGCAGGCCCACTTTCTTGTAGTGTTTCCAGCCCTCGGTGAAGTTGGTGGCGAACTTGTACTTCTTGCAGTAGTGTTTCAGCACCTGCATCAGGTAGGGTCCCTGCGACACCTGTCAGAAAACACAGGTGCTGTTGGTGGATATAATTATATCATGTATACCTGATAACTTGTACTTCTTGCAGTAGTGTTTCAGCACCTGCATTAGGTAGGGGTCTCTGCGACACCTGTCAGAAAACACAGGTGCTGTTGGTGGATATATAATTATCATGTATACCTGATGGTCTTAGGCTTAGGTAATTCAGGTGTGAGCATCAGACTGTTCAAGTCCACAACCATCTTCATTCGCACCTTCACTGCCACGCTGTCACAGCCGCAGAAGGGAAGGTTTTGAGTGTAGTCCATTCCCAGATAAAGGCCAACACCCGTATAAAGAAGGGGTTTTTCTCTAAAGGTCTGCTGTTCACCTCTCCCTTCAGGTTCTTTCTTCTTATTCAGAATGTTGAGGTTTATAAGAACGGTGGGGTCGTATCATCATCATCAGCAGCAGCAGCATCAGCATCATCATCATCAGCAGCAGCAGCAGCATCAGCATCATCATCATCATCATCATCATCATCATCATCAACATCATCATCATCATCAACAACAACATCATCATCATCGTCGTCGTCGTTGTCACTATCACCATCAGCATCACCACCACCATCGTCACCATCACCACCACCACCATTATCACCGTCACCATCATTATCATCGTCACCATCATCATCACAGTCACCATCACCACTACCTCCACCACCACTATCATAATCATAACCGTCACAATCGTTGTCATCATCATCATCATTATCATCATCACCATCATCACCACCACCACCATCACAATCATCACCATCATCATCATCACCACCAGCATCACCACCGTCGTCGTCATCATCATCACTATCACCACCACCATCATCACCATCACCATCACCACCACCACCATCCTCCTCCTCCTTCTCTTCCTCCTCCTCCTCCTCATCATCACCATCACCACCACCACCAACACCATCGTCATTGCCCTTACCAGTGTAGCAGGTGTCTCTGCCCTATGTGATCGTGACTGAGGTAGCTGAGGGCTACAGCGCCGTGGGCCCTCACGTTGTCAGAGGGGCTGACCAGCAGACGACACAGGTACTCCACTGCTCGCACTGCCACCAGTGCTGAGGGCACACCTGTCCACAGCCCACAACACACCTACATCAGTCATCGCTGTTCTCGTCGTTTTCGTCACTGTTGTCATTGTCACTGGAGTTGTGTGTGTGTGTGAAGATGAGAAGAACGGATGAGCAGTTCACAGTGATTTCAAGCAGCAGTACTGTTTGAAAGGTAAAGGTAAAGGTGTCCCATAATCTAGGTGGTCGTAGGGGAGCGAGGCATCAGAGACCTCAGCTTCTCTAGGGGCCAGCATGTTTAGGGTGACGCCCATCTCCTCTCCCTCGCTG